>BQNB010130106.1:4873-18995 GCA_026074375.1 Tanacetum coccineum | reverse complement strand
CGAACAATCATATTGATTACTACTTTAAGGCCACTAGCTATTTCAATCTCATAACCGGGGCTTATGACACTAGGTTTCATGTTAATCATTGGCAAGAAGTTGGTAGATATAAAGCTATAATCAGCACTAGAATCAAACAAAAATGTACAAAAATGATCGTTTAGAGAAAATGTACCCGTCACAACGTTTAGGTCTTGTGGAGCTTTAGCAACACCTAGGGCAAAGGCTCTACCCTGTGCTCGATTCCTATTGTTCCCCGGGTTGGGGTTTCCTTCGATTGCTAGCACAGGGTGTGGGCGATTTCCTCCTACGGTAGTGGCTTGGTTCACCCTTGGGCAATTCCTCCTAAAGTGGTTGGGATCTCCACACTCAAAGCAAGTTGGTCTTGGTCTTTCATTAGTAGCTCTACCCATGCGATATCGGGTAAAGTGACCCACTTTGTTACATCGACCGCACATATGAGCAGTTACCAGAATGATGAAAGTTGCATTTCGCACACTTCGGATGTGGCCCAGCATACTGACGTTGCCCATGTCCTTGCTCCGGAGTTGTAAGAGCAAAGTTCATTCCAGTTCTTTTCCTCTTGTTCCTATCATCCCTTCCTCGATTCTTGTTCTGATCATTCGACCTCTTCTTGTTTCCAGCATTTTCCTGTTTCTTAAAAATCATATCCTTAAGACCATCGGTGGTCAAACGGTTAGCCATGCTCATCGCACTCTGAATACTAGTGGGTTTGGATGAAGTAACATGTGGCTTGATCTCGGGAGCCAGACCCCGAATGTAGCAATTGACACGCTGGTTCTCTAGGGTAACCATGTGTGGCACCAGCCTTGACAACTCGTGAAACCTAGCCGTATACCTATCAATATCGGATCCAACCATCTTGTGGTTCCAAAATTCTGATTCCAACTTCTGAACTTCATCATCAGGACAATATTCTTCCATTAGCAACTTTTTAAAATCTTCCCAAAGTTGGGCTATAGCAGCGGCCCGTCCTCGGGTTTGAACAAGGGTATTCCACCAAGTTAGGGCGCGGCCTTGAAGCATACTAGCCGCGAAATTGACTTGGCTCTCTGCGGGGCACTTAGTGATATGGAGCACAAACTCGGTGCTTTCAAACCAAGTTAGTAAACCAACTGCACCTTCTGTGCCAAAAAATTCCTTGGCACCAGAACCCCTGAATGTTTTGATACTGCAGCTTGGTGTGGCCTCTCTTTGATTTGTTTGGTTTCCTCCGAGGGCTTGAACAAGTTGAGTTAGCAGATTTGGCAATGCGGTGTTAAGTTGTTGAGTCACATCATCTGCTGTTTCATTGAGGGGGGAGGGGTGGTGTCGTTGGCAGTGTTGCTACGTGTGCTTCTTCCCCCCATAATTCTACATAAAAATTCACTTTATTAGAATTTTTGACAAAACGTACCTTCAAACAGTTTATACATATTTTCATAAATATAGATAAGGAATGAATATGTTTAGAAATTTTCAACTAGAATAATAGGTATTTTTTTTAACTAAAGTTTTGTGGTATATACATTTAGGTGACCAACAAGTTGTACATAATATATAATGCAAATTACATTAAATAAAATAAGATAATTATAAATAAATTTGAAAAAAAGATAATATCTGATTTAGTCTATTCTAGAAGCCATATAACACCGGCCTAATATTCTTATATATTCTTTTATACATTTTCATTTGTTAAATCCTAAATACAAAATCCTGAACCCTAAAAAATATTAAAAAGACGCTATAGAATTTTCCAATGAGCTTGCCACGATTTTTCAAGGTGATTCGGAAAGGTTAAGGAGTGTGGGAAAAATATGGGAATTTGTGGAGTGATTGGTTCGATTGTGGAATAGATTGTTTGGGTTTCGTATTAAGCAACCGGGTTGCAATAATTTAATAATCATCAAGAATCATCAAAGGTATTTTTGTATCTCATTTATCATCATTATAATCCATAATATACCTGGGAAAAATGTTCATGCATTTTATATTGATCGAAATAATTAAAACATATTGAAAACCCTAATTTCGAAATGAATATGAAATCGGCATATATAATATTTGTAAAATTTATTTTATATTTTTCTAAGGTTTTTCATATCACATATAACTCAGAAAAATTGTTGGAAAAATTTAGGAAGGATTCGAATAATTAAATGGGAATTAATCATTGTTTGCCGATTCGAATTAAATGAAAAAGGAAAGAAAATAAATTAGGGTTAGGGTTTTGATAATTTTTTCCAGTTTCAATTTAATTCAATGAATGGAAATAATTGTGGTTGTGATTGGGAAAAATTTAATTAGGGTTTTAGTGATTTAATTGAATTGCCGAATTGATATTTAAAGTATAAGGACTTGTTTTGTAATTTCTGAAACTAATGGGTTCTAATTTTAGACATGTTTAATAAATTTAATAATATTCTGTATAAAATAATTTTGGGGTATAAAAATGTCATTTTGAAATTATTTGGATTAAAATTGGTTAATTACATATAATATAGTAATTTAGGAAATTAATTAATTAAAATAGAGGACTGAAATTGTTAATTCTAAAAGTATAAGGTTGTTAGAATTTTAATGTATAAAGGTAGATTTTTTTCATAATGAATCTAAAAAAGGCTTTGTTTTGGTAATTAGGATAATTAAAGATAAGGTTTTAATTAATTAATAAACCACAAGGGCCTAAAGATGTAAATTATGTAATATTAAGGTGTGGACTTGTAAAACAGAACAATGGACAGATAATCTGAATAAAATGTGAAACTTTGATATTTACACTTTTAACCTTGAAAATTGTTGATTTTGCATATTAAACCCTAAAATATGGAAAGTTGTCATATTTAACCCTAAACTTGTAAGGTTGACATGTTAAGTCCCTAAACTATTCAAAATACTTAATAGAATCTCAAATGATGAATATTACTAAAAATGGAAAGTTACTAATTTTGGAAAGTTACTAAAAATGGAAAGTTACTAAAAATGGAAAGTTACTAAAAATGGAAAGTTACTAAAAATAGAAAGTATAACTTAAATGAATGGTTTGTAATTCGAATTCATCATTTCTTTAGGTTCGGTCAAGAGGGAGTGATTTTGATATTCCTGTGGTGTTTTCTTTGGTTATTGCTTTGCTTCGGAATAAGTATAGATATTCTGATCTTATCGTTAAGGTTTCTCATGACATATTCCTTCTCTATCCTTTGATTTACTTATGGATTTGCTACTTTTGCTCTGAGCCTTTTATCTTGGCTCTCTTAAATGATCAGTCATTATGTTCCATTTGACCTGCTATGCTACCTTGATATTTGAACCTTTGGCATAGAACCGTTGCTATTGATCCCTTTGAAATGAATTGATATTACTTTGCTTTGAACCTTCAGTTTGAAGAACCCACGCCCACTATTTGTATCCTAGCCATGAAGGAAACATGGCCGTGTCATTGAATTGCACTTTGCCATGAACTCCATGTGTGAGTGGAGTTGAGTCTCACGCCGTCCCCCATTTGACATTATATGCGCATTATGAAGATAAATATTTGTTAAGGGCGTAATGGAGCATCCTAGATTTGTTTTGTAATGACGATGATTATGACAATATGAATTTGCTATTTGGTGACTGATGTTTGGGTGCAATCACTCTTTCACATTGGAGCTAGCTACTCCAAGTTAATATTATATGAATTTGTTTGTGGCCCTAGTTGATTGAACTTAAATTGATTTCTGATTCATCTTACCTTACACTATAATTGATCTTCTGATTTGTCTTACCTTATATTTGGATCCTTTTGATCATGTATTGTTATATCCTTTTACCTTGTTCAATCCTCTTGATTCCGTTATCTTTTGCTTTCGATTATATATATCTGTTCACTGGGCTTTGTAAGCTCAGCCGCACTTTCTTTTCCTGCGGCAGGTATCTAAGCTAGGAGCTGGATGCTTTCCAGCTATGAGTGCTGATGGTGGACTACCCTAGAGATCTAAGTTTTGATATATGAAATTGTTCTTTGTCAAGACATTTGTATTTCTTCTGGATATGTCAATCTTTTGAGAACTTAAGTACCTTACGTCAGTTGACTTAATTCCTTTGTTATTTATTTAAGACTTCCGCTGTTTATTGCTTGTGTATATGATTATTAATGCTTATTTGATGTCACACCATATTTGTATACTCTACCTTTTGGTCGGGGCGTTCCAATTATGGTATCAGAGCTGCCAGTTAATCAGAACAGAGGTCTTATGACCTAAGAGCTTAGGCTATACCTGTGAGGATTGGTTAAGAAACATAGTCCTTCTCGTAACTCTCTCCGTAACCATCTTGTTTTCGTTTTGCTAATCGTTTACTTGATCGTATCAGATGGTGACTACCCAAGAAATTCGGATGAGATGTTCCTAACATCCAGGCCATGAATTACTGCACTGTGGCCAATGCTCTCCCTAACTTACGGCTGCGTTTGAGAACTCAATCACCAATGACATCCAGGAATGTGCTGGACTTCAGGTGGTGAGGTGGAGGTGATGCTAACCCCCTGATTCATGTTTGATGGGGGATGTGGGGGGGGGGGAAAAAAAAAAAAAAAAAAAGAAGGGGGGAAAAAAAAAAAAAAGGGGGGGTGGGGGTAAAGAAAAAAAAAGGGTTTACTAATTAAAACGCTTTGCATTTCGGTCTGCTGCCACTCCTGCCGAGGCAGAAGACTGAATACGCATAAGGAAAGTTATTTATTTTGGGTGTCCGACAATTCAAGACTCGTCTGCTGCTTTAAACTAGAGGGTGGATGCACTGACAGGTGGAAAGCTCATTGTGCGTACTCAGTTGGAGGTGATGCTTTTGCCGATACATGACTTGGTTGCTTTTCGGAGATCTTTTACAACAGTATTTTTCCGGCTCTGAACACAACGTATAGCGTGAGTATGGGTCGATATAGACAACTGGATTGAGAGAATACTGGGGAGTACATGAGAGGTTTTCACTAGATTGGCTAGTTTTTTTGAGCTACTGCTGAGATGCTCAAGGCAAGCTAGACATTCAAGTGGTGCTAAAAGAATGGGTTTTGGACCGATCGTTAATACAGAGTATACGATTGTGCCAGGTTGCGGCTAGCCGCCCGTAACATCGAGTTATGCATGAGAGTGGGAATTCGAATAAGTGGGAAAGAGATGTAATCGGATTCAGAACAGGGACATGCCAACATAAGAACAAGGGTCGTTATGACCACGGACCAGCAATGATTATAAGGGGTCGTCAGGACAGAGTGATTTGAGCAATCGGGACCGTCAGGATCGTGTTATGATTGAAACGACAAGTATATTTTCGGGGCATGACAGAGGTTTACTGTAGGAATGTGAATGACTCGCCAGGGTGCAGGGTAACAACAACAACCAACGCCAGCACAGAATCAGTCAACTCGGGATATTAACCAGGACATGCTTCATTTCTCAGGAATAAGGAGTCTACAGAGACTTTGCTCATCACCTCTTTGTACTACTGTGAAACCCTCATCCAGGTGTTTGTTTATAAGGCAAACTGGGGGATGTATTACTTGCGGGACCTACTCAACATAAAGAAGGATTGTCCCCAAGCAAAGCAGAAGCATAAAAATGCCAACAGATTATGCTAGACTACCTCCGCTACGGGACGAGTTTAAGCTACGACTCAAGATCAGCGGCAAAGGACCTCAGGACTATTTACCGTAATCGCTACATTATGATCGTACTGCTTCGTTTTAATTTGATACTGAGCTACATTATTCTATTATATCTACCACATTTGCTAAGAAACATTTAATGGACTCCTACACCATAATTGAACGGTAATCATTTCAACCCCAATGAAAAACCATAGGCTTATGATCATGAATATGGTTAATTCGCCTTTTTACGTTTTGATGATCGTGTTCGCCTGCGAATTTACTTCCTACCAATGTTCGACTTTGAATGTGATGTCTTGGCATGGATTGGTTGGCTCTACATCGAGCACCATTACTGCTATGCTATAGGACTGTGATCGTTGGTAAAACCGTTCGCCAACCTAATTTGTTTATCATGTCCTCACCGCTTAAGTCCGATAAGCTCATCTCTGCTGTGAAGCAACGTACCTTGATTTCCTCAAGGGTGCCAAGGTTTCTGCTTCTGTTATGGGACCAACTTTGAGGGTCCTAATATTTGAAAATCTTTCTGTTGTTCGTGAATTCCGCTGATGTTTTTCAATTGAACTACCCTGACTTCCTCGTCTAAGAGAGATTGAATTTGGCATAGAGTTAATTACCCGGTGCTGACCTATCTCAAAGGCTCCGTACGTAATGGCACCTGTTAATGAAGGAGTTAAAGGAGCAGTTACATGAATTTGGAGAAATGGAATTCATTAGACCCGTGTTTCGCCTTGGGTTGCACCGGTCTTGTGTAAGAAGAAGGATGGGAGCATGCGCTTTGTATTGATTACCGTGAACTCAACCTTATTACGAATCGTAAACCACTATCCTCTTCCGCGAATCGACGATTTGTTTTACCAACTGGCATGGGGCCATATATTTCAAAGATGATTCTGCTGAACTGGTTATCACCCAGCTTCGAGTGAGAGAGCAGATATTTCAAAGACTGCTTATTCGAACGCGTTATGGCCACTACATTTTTCTTGGATATGCCTTTTCGTCTGACTTAATGCCTCCTCTGTGGTTATAGGAATTGATGAACCGTATTTTTCCAAGAGGTACCTTGATAAGTTCGTTATTAGTTTTTCATCGACGACATCCTCGTTTACTCCACGTCTGAAATAAGAGGCATGAGCGACATCTATGGATTGTGGTTGGAAATTCTTAGAACAGAAGAAGTTGTATGCTAAGTTTTCGAAGTGCGAGTTTCTAGATACAGCAAGTCGCTCCTTGGTCATATTGTATCTGCAGACGGCATCATAAGGATCCATCAAAGGTTGAAGCTATCACCAAAGTCCGAACCCTACTATGTGTGACGGAGGTGAGAAGTTTTTCTGGGCTTGCCTGGCTATTTAACCGACCGTTTTGTTAGGTTACTCTCGATTAGCTTTACTCTTACCTACTGACGAAAAGGGTGGAGAATTTGTTATGGACGAGATGAGCGTCAGGAGAGTTTTGAGGAATTGAAACGGAGATTGGTGTCTGCTCCGATATTGACTCTTCCATCAGGTTCCGGTGGTTTTCAGATATACAGTGAGGCATCGAAGAAAGTTTGCTTGTGTATTGATGCAAATGGAAGGTGATCTCTCTACGCTTCAGGAAACTGTAAGCCTTATGAAGTAAATTAACCAACCCATGCGGCTTGAGTTAGCTGCAGTGGTTTTGCATTAAAGATCTGGCGACACAATCTGTAATGTGAAGCTTGTGATATATTTACAGATCATAAGAGTCTCAAATATATTTTTACTCAGCGAGAACTTAACATGAGACAGAGAAGATGGTTGGAACTTCTGAAAGATTATGACACTAACATCCAGTACCATCCGGGCAAGGCTAATGTGGTTGCCGACGCACTTAGTCGAAAATCTGGGATGATAGCTTGTTTTGATTCCATAATCCTTCGTGATTTAGAGCGTTGGAGTGTCTGGACTATGTGTACGAGGTTCTGTGCGGCTATTGAGGGGCAGTATGAGGATAGAGATCTAACCTTAAGCTACAGAACAAAGAAGCTCAAAGGAACGACGTGAGATGTGGCTATAATGCAAAAAGGTTGAAGACGGTAAACATACTGAGTTCAGTGTTGATGATGACGGTGTTGTGTGGTTTGAAGATAGGCTATGTGTTCCTAATGATCAGGAACTTCGCGAGAAGGTTATTGACGGAAGCCATAGTTGCTCCATTTACTATTCATCCAGATCACCAAAATGACAGAGATTTTGAAACAGTCCTTTTGTATGGAAAGGCAATGAAGCAGATAGTGGCAACATTTGTCTCCACGTTATGAACTTGTCAGCAGGTCAAAATTGGAACACAAGGCTAAGGTTTGTTACGGCCCGTGTCTTGGAGATTCCTAAGTGGAAATGGATGAGATTTCCCATGGATTTCGTTACTGTTTGCATACTACTTAGAAAAGAACATGAAGGCGATTTTGGGTGGTGGTTGAATGGCTAACCAATGTCTGCTCATTTCTTACCCATATCGGAAGAACTATGTATTAGTAAGTTGGCGAGATTTTCAACCGTAAATCGTTAGACTGCATGGTACACCGACTTCTATAGAGTCCGACAGAGATCCGAAGATTTTCTCCGTTTTGGAAAGGATTACAGAAAGCTTGGGGAACTCGTCTAAATTTCATGACAGCAATTTCACCTCAAAACGATGGTCATCAGAGAGGACCATTCAGACTTTGGAAGATATGTTGAGGGGCATGTGGCTTGAATGGACAGGTAGTTGGAGAATATTTATGCTATGGATGGAGTTTGCCACAATAATAGTTGGCAATCTAGCATCAGGCAGCACCTTTCGATGCTTTTGTATGGTAGAAAATGCCGAAAGCACCTATTTGATGGATGGAAGTGTCAGCGTTTGATAGAAGGTCCAGAGCATCATGAGATTACTAATGAGAAAGTGGCTTGTTGCTAAGAAAAATGAAAGAGCTAGATCGCGACAGAGATTATGCTGAAAGCATCGCGTTGACTTAGATTTATCAAGTTGGAGATCGTGTATTTCTGAAGATTTCGCCATTCAAAAAGGAGTTAAACGTTTTGGATCAAGGGCACGCTCAGTCCCACGATTCATTGGTCCGTTGAGTTTATGGAACGTATTGGAGAGGTTTCGTAACGTACTCTCTTCCTCCGCAGTTATCGCACGTTCACGATGCTTTCATGTATCTTTTTTGAGGGATACAATTATCCTCCATTGGAATGTCGCATCTTTATCCTTTTGATTCAGATACATCTTGATATTCTTTGTCCAAAGACCTGAATCCTTTCTGATCGGCAAGAGAGAGTCATGAGACACAATGTCATTCACTTTTGTGAAAATTCTTTTGGAATGAATCACCCATACCGTGAGGCTACCTAGGAGACCCGGAAGAGTCTTATGCAGCTATTATCCTCCATATCTTTGTCTAGTTCGGTATTTTTCTCGTTTCGTTCGCATTTCGTTTATTCATCCTGGTTAATTTTCAATTATCGAGACGAAAATTTTTTTTAGAGGGGAATAAGTTTGTAAAACCATAAAATCTCAACAAGTGTAAACTTACCAAAGATACCCTAAGGCAAGAAATTCATAAAGCTTAAATATAATTTATTTAAATGTAGAAACTAGAAAATGTAAAACAAGTAACAATTATGAAATTTTTTTATGATTAAAATACTTTATGTTATATAAGAAAAATAATTAATATTTGTATATATGTATTTATGCCGAAAATATTAATAATAATGTATTTATATAATGCAAATTAAATTAAATAAAATAAGGATAATTATAAAATAAATTTGGCAAATGATAAAATCTGATTTTAGTCTATTCTAGAAGCCATATAACTCGGCCTAATATTCTTAGTATATTCTTTATACATTTTCATTTGTTAAATCCTAAATACAAAATCCCGAAACCCTAATAAAATATAAAAGAGGCGGCATAGAATTTTCCAAGGGCTTGCACGATTTTTCTAAGGTGATTTGAAGGTTAAGGAGTGTGGGAAAAATAGTGGGAAGTTTGTGGAGTGATTGGTTCGATTGTGGTATTGTTTTGGGTTCGAATTAAGCAACCGGGTTCAATAATTCATTAAATCATCAAGAATCATCAAAGGTATTTTTGTATCTCATTTATCATCATTATAATCCATAATATACCTGGGAAAAATGTTCATGCATTTTATATTGATCGAAATAATTAAAACATATTGAAAACCCTAATTTTGAAATGAATATGAAATCGGCATATATAATATTTGTAAAATTTATTTTATATTTTTATAAGGTTGTTCATATCACATATAACTCAGAAAAATTGTTGGAAAAATTTAGGAAGGATTCGAATAATTATTGGGGATTTATCATTGTTTGCCGATTTCGAATTAAAGGAAAAAGGAAAGAAATAAAATTAGGGTTAGGGTTTTGATAATTTTTCCAGGTGCATTTAATGTCAATGATTGGGAAATAATTGTGGTTGTGATTGGGAAAAATTTAATTAGGGTTTTAGTGATTTAATTGAATTTCCGAATTGATATTTAAAGTATAAGGACTTGTTTTGTAATTTCTGAAACTATGGGGTCTGTTTTAGACATGTTATTATATTTAATATATTCTGTATAAAATAAGTTGGGGGGTATAAAATGTCATTTTGATATTATTTTGGATTTAAAATGGTTAATTACATATAATAAGTAATTAGGAAATTAATTAATTAAAATAGAGGGACTGAAATTGTAAATTCTGAAAAGTATAAGGTTTGGTTAGTATTTAATGTATAAAGTACGATTTTGTCATAATTGAATCTATAAGGGCTTGTTTTGTAATTATGGATAATTAAAGATAATGTTTAATTAATTAATAAACCAAAAGGGCTAAATATGTAAATTATGTAAAATTAAGGGTTTGACTTGTAAATACAGAAAATGGAAGGTATAATCTGAATAAAATGTGAAACTTTAATATTTACCCTTTTAACCTAAATTGTTGATTTGCATATTAAACCCTAAGATATAGAAAGTTGTCATACTTTAACCCTAAACTTGTAAGGATGCCATGTTAAGTCACTAACTATTTAAAAACTTAATAGAATCCTCAATGATGAATATTACTATAAATAGAAAGTTATATAAAAATGGAAAGTTTACTAAATTGAAATTCCTAAAAATGGAAAGTTTCTAAAATAGAAAGTATAACTTCAATGAAGTTTGTAATTTTGAATTCATCATTTCATTAGTTCGGTCAAGAGGGAGTGATTTTGATACTCCTGTGAGTTTCTTTGGTTAATTGCATTGCATCGTAATAAGGTACAGATTTCTTACTATCCATTAAGGTTTCTCATGACATACTTCCCTCTATCGTTGATACTTAGTGATTTGCTACAATTGCTCTGAGCCATTAATCTTGGCTCTCTTATATGATCCTGTCATTAAGTTCCATTTGAACCCTTGCTATGCCTACCTATGATATTTGAACTTTGATAATTTGAACTTTGGCATTGAACCTTTGCTATTAACCCTTTGAAATGAACTGTGATATACTTTGCTTTGAACCCTTCAGTTTGAGAACCAAGCACTATTTGTTTCCTAGCCATGAAGGTAACAAGTCGTGTCATGATGCCACCTTTGGCATTACTCGGTGTAAGTGAGTGATTCCTCACGCCGTCCCCCATTTTGATAGATTATATCGCATTATGAAGAATATTATTTGTTTAAGGGGCGTATGGATATATCCTAGATTTGTTTTGTATTCGATTGATTATGACATTATGATATTTGGATATTTGGTGACTGATATGCTTTTGGGTGCAATCCACGCTTACCACATTGGAGCTAGCTACTCCTTGGTTCAATGATATGATTTGTTTAGGCTTGGTGATTGAACTAAATTTGACTTTTCTGATTCATCTTACCTTACACTATGAATTGACTTCTGATTTGTCTTACCTTATATTTGTATTCCTTTGATCATGTATTGTGATATCCTTTGTACCTTGTATCGTATCCTTTGATTTCCGTTATCTTTTGCTTTCGATTATATATATCTGTTCACTGGGCTTTGTAAGCTCAGCCGCACTTTCTTTTCCTGCGGCAGGTATCTAAGCTAGGAGCTGGGGTTGCTTTCAGGCTATGAGTGCTGAGTGTGGACTTACCCTAGAGATCTTAGTTTTGATATATGAATTGTTTCTTTTCAAGACATTTGTTATTTCGTTTGGATATGTCTATCTTTTGAAAACTTAAGTACCTTAAGTCATGTTGACTTATTTCCTTTGGTTATTTATTTAAGACTTCCGCTGTTTATGCTTGTGTTATGATTATGAATGCTTTTGATGTCACACCATATTTGTAATACTTCTACCCTTTTGGGTCGGGGCGTTACAGTTGGTGTTGTTGGCAGTGTTGCTACGTGTGCTTCTTCCCGCCATAATTCTACAACTTAACAAAAAAATTTACTTTATTAGAAACTCGACAAACCGTACCTTCAAACAGTTTATACATATTTTGAGAAATATAGTTAAGGAATGAACATGTTTAGAATTTTTTTTAACTCAGTTTAGTTGAGTTATACAAAAGTTTATCGTTTTATTCATTACATAAATAAGTAGTAAATAACCGGATAAAATTTTACAAGATAATTATGTCTATATTTTAACTTGTACAGCCATGTTATCAATAATATATCAAGTCAAAATTTATGAAATCAACCGAGTGAATAAACAAAGACAACGCAACACAAAATCTTTCCCAAAAGATAACGATATCAATATCAGTCAAAATTGACACTTGAGTTATGCAATCGATTCAAATAGTTTATTATATTATAATAGAAAAGAAACTACACAACCAAAAATCCGAAAGAGGCATGAAATTAACCGTGCAGGTAAGCTACACTAGTGCACCCTCATTGGTGTATCTGCCAACAACTAGAACATAAAGAATTTGGTAGGACAAGAACAAAACACCCGCATTTCTGCTTTCAACCCAAATCTCTCTATAATCGCGTTGCATCCACGTCATTTGAGTATCCACATCCAGACATCCAAGCCTCACCCATCCTCGAGTGAATTCTTCAAAAGTCTTAAGCCAAGTAGCAACTTGAATCTTAATTTCATAACTTATCAAACAAGAACTGTCATGAACTTAAGTTTGTAGTTGGTAAAAAGCTTAATGTTTTTTAAAAACTGACTCAACTTTGGGGTCGCTTAGAAATAAAATCTTGAATCACTGAACACGGAGTTTGCAAACAAGCAATGAATGCTTGTTTTTGCAGCCAAAACGGTTGGCTTAATAGTGTGACGAAATAAGATACAGACGTGACCAAAATATAGGTCGACTTAATTTCAAATGGAAAAAGAACGAACGTCTCTACATGTCGTCCATACGTAGTTCACCCGCCGCTCACCTCGAGCTCTGACTCGGAATCTATCTATGAGTCCACCTCAAGGTGTTATGTAGGGTAAGGGTACGAAGAGTAGTTAAGTGTACGTCGTGACTTATTCACGGAAGCATCAGCATGTGAAGGCGATCTATGGGACATATTGTGACTGTAACAGTATCCGTAATAGCAATGTGCTTAGGGACAGTGTGACGACAGTAACCGACGTAAAAGCAAACTTAGAATATAAATTATCAATCAGAATAAAGCATGATGTATTTAAGCTCAAATAGTAGACATCTAAAAGTATGCAGTGTACAATGCACATAATCCCTAGTATGCTTTTCAGTGACCAAAGTGGAAAGTCGGCTTTTTAACTCGTTTAAAATAATGACTATACCCAGTGTTGCATGATACTCCCTGAATTAGACATAGTTGATCAAGTTATGTTTAATTTAGGTCTAATGACGCAACCACTCAGACTAGTCGACACGTTTTTGAAAAAGAAAATCATTTTGGTTATAGTTTGAATTTTCATTTTTGGAAAACCAGCGTTCTCTATAACCTTAGGCTCTGATTACCAATCTGTCACACCCCACCAAGGCGGAAACGCGAGGGGTAACATATTAATAAACATCACATAAGATAATAGACAAAACACCATACACGAATTAAGGTAAAAGAAAGATATCCGAATTACAACACTACAATGTACATGTTTAAAAGAACAAAAGTCAACATAGTTGTTTTTCTTCCAAACATGGATCACCCCAAAAGACAATAACTTGGAAGAAAGTAGACATCTTGAACAGGTACAAATGCAAACACGCTAATTTTCCACTTTAGGATCGTCACCTGAAAAGCATGACAAAAAGGTTCAACTATTAAAAATAGTTAGTGAGCTCACAGGATTATGTACACAAAATATTTTATAAAGAGTAGATGTCTAAATTTTGTTTTCTCCAAATCAATAACAAGTTGCCCAAGCAAGTTGTGAATTCAAAATGATTCAAGTTTTCAAGACAATCCTCGTTACTAAAGTAACGTATGGTAAATCAATATATGTATGCTATAGTGTTTATGCAAGGCACTACTTAAACGCATTTAGCCTTCCAGTTCC
>BQNB010130105.1:0-18996 GCA_026074375.1 Tanacetum coccineum | reverse complement strand
ATATTCAATATAACTCTCCTCCCCATGTTATTTGTGTTTTGAAAACCTATTTATCCTTACAAATGTTTTGGAAAGTAAATATTTAATTTTCGTTTTGTTATTTGTTTAGTTAAAAATTATACTTTAGATTTTAATAGTTGAATGTGTAAAATGAAATTTTAGTTAAAAAAAACCTTTTTAGGATGCTTTATAAAAATCATTTATTATTTGATGGTGTTTTACACAATGTTGCAAAAATCGCGAGTCGTTAGCCGGGCGGTCGACCACCTGTAGCCTGTAATCGGTCTAGCGGTTTTGCAAATTTTATATATAAATTTCAAAGTTACTTGTATGAGATGGATACAACACTTTAAATACACTAAAATTAAATGAGTTCAAAGTTACATTGTTCAAAACATAGACATAGATAATAAAAGTTAACAGTTAACAATTCAAAGTTACATTGTAAAAAAAATGTTTGACTTTCGTTGACCGATTAGGCCGAGTTGACCAATTTTTTACCGATTTGACCGATTTTTGACCAGACCGATTTTTCACCCGCTTTGCCTTATTTTCCAAAGTGTATGACCGAGTAGCGATTAATCGGCGATTACAAGGCCGACTAGGCCGATTTTTGCAACATTGACAATTATTAATAGATTATTACATGAGATTCATTCACTATAGTAAAACCCTAGTTGTAAAAGTGTATATCTAGTTTACAACCCTAGAAAGCCCTAATGGGGCCCTAAAGTCTTTTGGTGGTCCATTCGTTATATTTTAAGTTTCACTACTAAGTCGTCATTGCTTTTTTGAATAGTTGAGTCCCGGTTTTTCTTAATTTAGCTTTTCACACTTCCAAATCACATGATATTAAAACATGACCTTTGTGTCATAGAGTTTATCAAACCACATTCAAGTTAATTGTCTTTAATCTAGTTTGCTTCTCCATTTGAACAATTATGTGGCATCCTCTACGACCAGACTACTTTTTTTTAATGGCGGCAATTTTATTAAACTAGTAAGAAGTTATAAGAGATTACAATAATTTAGTACAAAGAGAAATAAGATTCGAAATCCAATCAAACCAATTAGGATCGAAGTTCCTATTCCTATGAAGAATCCAAGATTGTGAATGAATTTTTATTTCTTCGACAAGAGTATCTTTACGAGGAGGTTTTGAACCGAAGCAAATTCTATTCGCATATCTCCATAAAACCAAGTTGTGGTGTGTTAAATTAACCGCATCAAAGCAAGGCTTAGCCTTAGAATTGAAGCAACCGATCGAGCAGTCCACAAAGATATGGTGTGATGTCGTTATATCTTAATTTATACATAATGTTAATATATGTAATATAATCAATCGAATACATGATAGAATTTTGACAGTTCCTTTTCGAGAACAATAGCGGAAAGCCCTAAAATCGTTCATTTTCCTAAAATATAACCTACATGCTTATTGCAAGAAGTAGAGATTTACACTACAAAAGGTCTCAAATAAGGACAATTTATCGAAGATGATTGAAGAATGATCGTGGGAGATCTCTTGTTAAATGTGTAAGAGAATATTTGGTAGGGAGGTTTTTATGGTTACTTTGCTTTTACATCAATTTTTTTGTGTTTTTATATTTTTTAAAATTATGATGAACATTATAAAGATAGAATGGCAATAGTGAATGGTAGTGTAAATAGCTCTCCTTTCCATGCATCAGCACGCTTAGGATTGAGACAACTAACCCTACCATAATCTCACACCAAACAATTAGTCTCATGAATCTTGCTCACTTTCACAATGTTACTCATCTTAACTTAACCACTGTGGTTCTACACATTTTACAGCTTGATAAGATATATGTATCCAATATTTTCTTTGGTTCCTCATGTTTGACGAAGATGGTAAGGCTTTGAAGTTCAAAGCAAGATGAATTACAATCCTTAGATTCTTGTTCAACAACAAAAGAATGATCATATCTTTGCTACATGCATGAGTAAGTAACTTCCGTTGAGAAATAATGATGATATAACAGTTTTTAACATGCTAGACATTCTTATCGTCATCGTAAAGCACAGCGGTGGAACGAGGAATAAAATGATCAGACATGCGTACTTTTGAACTGTAGCATAAGATAAAAAAATGAAAACAAAAACGACGAATTAACTAAGCAAATATTAGAAACACAACATTACTTTGAGTGTATGGATTTAGTACCACCATACGAAGAAAGTGTTATAGGTGTTCTGTGACTCAACACCTCCCTAATTCCGGCCCTGAATAAGAAAATATATTATGGTTATTTTTTTATTGTCGTTAACAAGGGCCGATTGTACTATGATTATGCTTGCGGCATACCATTTATCTATTAAAAGATAGTTTAAAGTAGTTGATCTTAAGCTTAATACAATTGAGTTTCGACCCACTACAATCTATAGCGAGCTCTAAGTACCATAATACAACCGAGCTTTGTGCTTTAACCGACTACTCAAAGCTATCTTGAGTAAAATCAACTTCCTTTGTGAATTGGAATAAAGTCGAAGACAGTCACTACAACATTTGCCATATTCCCCAGCGACAAATCCGGGGTATCCCGGGCGACTTGTCGCTGGGGATACGTTAGTGGAACGGAAAAGCTCGAATGGGATTCCTTCCCGGGCGACATTCCCGGGCGACATCGCCGGGCCCACATAGTTTCAGTCAAACAATTAAGTGCCACGGTGGAAGGTTTTCCCGGGCGACATGTCGCCCGGGATACGAAAATTAATTAATTAATTAGTCATAATCCCGGGCGACATGTCGCCCGGGAAAATGTTAAAATAATTTTATTAAATAAATTATTAATAGGAATCCCGGGCGACATGTCGCCCGGGAATAATTTTAAAATAAGTTTATTAAATAAATTATTAATGAGAATCCCGGGCGACATGTCGCCCGGGAATAGTTTTAAATATATATTTTTTAATATTTCCCGGGCGACATGTCGCCCGGGAATAGTTTTAAATATATATTTTTTTATATTTCCCGGGCGACATGTCGCCCGGGATAATTTTTAACAAATATTTATTTAAGGTTATCCCGGGCGACATGTCGCCCGGGAAAAGTCTGCAAATTTTTTTTTGTGCAGCCTGCACAGCAGGCAATTTCCAGATTTTTTCCGGAATTTTTCCGGAAAAAATCTACCAAAACTCAAACCTGTATAAACCAATATAGAATCTACCCAAATACATTACAATCTACAAAACGGGTGACGAAGTCACAAGACTTCCCATTATGCAAGATCAGGTCAATTTCACTTAGATAAACATTTCTAAACGGTACGGGGAAACAAATATTCTCATAAGGGTGCCCAAAAAATTATATACTCAAGACACAAAATGACTATATACTACCCAAACTCCCCTAACTTTCGTCCTCATCCTCGCATCCTCGCCGCCGTCTCATCATCTCTGATCATCATATTCCCGCACCGCTACTCCGTGCACCACCGTACTCAGGTTGTGACTCAAGTTGATTAAGCATCTGAGAAAACTTGTCGTCACTCCTAAATAACCTCATGAACATGTTCACTTGTTTCGTGAGCTGCTTCTCCCTCTTTTTGAGCCTAGCGATATCGGCGAGTGCGTGTTTTGAGATGGGGGAGGAATGACCGTGCCCTGTCCTGGCAAAACCGTCCTACACAGGAGAATGTGCCGCGCTGCTTTGCCCCGCGAACAATGGCCATTATTCATCCTCACGTGTAGGGCACACCCGTGGGGTATTGGAGCCCTAGACCCTGGTAGCCTCTAGCATCTCATCCTATGTAGTCAACAAACACAAGATAGTTAATCTATTAGTCGGGTCATACATTATTTCTCTTGACAAATATTAAAGTGCGTGTTTTGGAACAAAACTTTACATAAAGGCTCTTTGTCCTCGGGTTCAAGACTACGCCGCCAACAGTATGTGTCAAGAAGAAGGTGATGGTATCAGCGAATTTGGATGTGTGCATGCTTTTATTATTTTGTTCATGAATTTCTATATGTTATCCTAATGCTACTTGTACAGATGTCAGCTGATGTCGCACGGGGTCACAACGGTGACGGTGGCGGTGATATCGTCCCCTTCCATATCAGGTACCCACCGGCTGTGGGGGTTGCTTAGGTAACCGAGGTAAGAATTTTTGGATTATTGTAATACAAGCATAAACTTGGTACATTGAATTTGCTTGCCTTGAATTTTTATGACTTTGTCACTCACTTGATTTTGCAGGTAAGGGCACCCGAAAGCCTAATTTAGGTGGCAGGAGAGCGGGTGGCTGCATACCCGCCAAGAGACCCGGAACCTCGGGTTAAAGGCCATCACGGATAAGAGTGGCCCCGTCCCGATCCGGTTTGAGGTTAACGACCGAGAGACCCTCTCGGTGACCATGCGGCTCATTGGGCCAACTACCTCGGGGAGCTCGTTAGGGAGTTACCCTTGCACTACCCTTCTTGTCGCCAAATGCCGCCAGAGCGGAAGGCGGGGGTCGCGACAAAGATTGGGGTAAGTTATTTTATTATCCTTTTATGTTTATTTCATTATCGTGTTCATCTATTTAATTGTGTATATTTATCTAAATTTGTTTATTTATTTATATCATATAAATAAATAAACAAATTTAGATAAATATACACAATTAAATAGATGAACACGATAATGAAATAAACATAAAAGGATAATGAAATAACTTACCCCAATCTTTGCCACGACCCCCGCCTTCCGCTCCGGCGACATTTGGCGCCAAGAAGGGTAGTGCAAGGGCAACTCCCTAACGAGCTCCCCGAGGTAGTTGGCCCAATGAGCCGCATGGTCACCGAGAGGCATGAGGGTCTCTCGGTCGTTAACCTCAAACCGGATCGGGACGGGGCCACTCTTATCCGTGATGGCCTTTAACCCGAGGTTCCGGGTCTCCTGGCGGGTATGCGGCCTGCCCGCTCTCCTGCCACCCAAATTGGGCTTTCGGGTGCCCTTACCTGCAAAATCAAGTGAGTGACAAAGTCATAAAAATTCAAGGCAAGCAAATTCAATGTATCAAGTTTATGCTTGTATTACAATAATCCAGAAATTCTTACCTCGGTTGCCTAAGCAACCCCCACAGCCGGTGGGTACCTGATATGGAGGGGGACGATCATCACCTCCACCGTCACCGCCGTGACCCCGTGCGACATCAGCTGACATCTGTACAGGTAGCATTAGGATAACATATAGAAATTTATGAACAAAATAATAAAAGCATGCACACATCCAAATGCATATACATCCAAATAAATATACACATTAGAACAATCCATAACAGTTTCATTCATTCATTCATTCAAAATAAGCGTCTTTTACAAGTTACAACTAAAGATCAATCTTCTTCTTCACTAGAATAAACAACATTTACACCATCATCAATATCAAGGTTGACGAGGTCTTCATCATCAGAATCTGCTAAATCATGAGGAATGGGGTCTTCCTCATCAATAATATCATCGTCCTCATCAACAACATCAATGATATCTGGTGGTGCGTCAACATCTATTGATTGACCATCTATATGCAAGGCCGCAATTTCCAAGTCATTCAAACTAGTAGAAAGTGCGAGATCAGATGAGTTGTCGACATGTATAACATCAGGGTCATCCTCTACCACAATGACACCCCCGTTCAAAAACTTTTTATGACTCACATGTTCGACGACCTTCCAACCGAGTGGTCGTCTGGCCATATCTTCAAGGTAGAAGCATTGTTTGACTTGTGTTGCGAGAATGTATTGATCATTTTTAAACGCCTCACCGTTTGCCTTGATTTGTGTTATGTTGTTTCTAATGACAAAATTTTGGATACGTCCTTTGTTGCTAGTGTCGAACCACTTAACTCGGAACAACACAGTTTTAAACGACAAATATGAAAACTCGAGGATTTGTTCAAGCTGACCGTAATACATTTCTCCGTCCGGACCAGGCGAACAAATGCCGCTGTTTTGAGTTGTGCGACGTTCATCGCGGCTGTGCACGACAAACCTCACACCGTTGACTACGCAAGAGTTGACTGAGATTGGAGTCTGTGATGGTCCACAAGCCAAAGCGAATAACTCGCTGCTTTCGTTAACACCTGGGTCATTGTCTACGTGACGTTGACGGATCTATGAAGAAGATAGGATCAGATAGAGAACACAAAATATGATGTCGTTATTTTTATAGTTAAATACACACAATAAGTCTAAGTTTACCTGCTTCCCAAACCAGCCGGGGAATTCTTCTTTCATGTCTTTGTTAGGAAATTCACTGAAAAATGTTCATGGTGTTAGAATAAGTCGTCAAAAAGATAAGTTAAGAAAAAGAAGTTTCAAAATAAAAACACGTACATCTTAAACTTGGCCCGGTACGTGTCGATTTCAGGACTGTTGTGAAGTACATACCATATCACTTTCTTCAATTCTTGGTGATCAATACGAATAACCGACCGTAAACCAATCGATTTACATAGTGATTTGAACACCTGAAACTGACACGTTGGAGGAGGGCAATCCACATTACGGTCAGGACGATTAAATTTCGTGGTAACATCCCGAAAATAATGAGAACTGAAAGTCAATGCTTCTTCTGCAACATAACCCTCCGCAATCGAACCTTCCGGCTTAGCTTTATTTCGTACATAATTTTTTAGCTTCTTCATATATCTTTCAAATGGATACATCCACCGGGGGCGAATAGGCCCGCCGAAAATAGCCTCTAGAGGTAAATGGATAACCAAGTGAATCATAATGTCAAAGAAAGCAGGAGGATATATGAGCTCGAGATTGCACAGAATATCGATCACCTTGCTCTGAGCTTTCAACATGTCATCCACCATCAAAGTTTGAGAGCAGATTTGCTTAAAGAATAAACATAGCTCGATTAGTGGTTTTGCAACGTCTGGGGGCAAGTATTGCTGAAGTCCGTAAGGAAGTAAACGTTGCATCATTATATGACAGTCATGAGACTTCAGGCCTGTTATATTGGTATCATTATCGGTGACTTTGTGCTTGAAGTTGGATCCGAACCCATCTGGTAGTTTAACTCCTTTGATGAACTGACAAAACTTTTTTCTGTCCGCTGGTGTGAAAGAATACGCAGCCTGAGGCTTCGAGCACTTCCCGTTTTTGTTTTGGCCGAGCCACAAGCCACTTCGAATGCCCAGGCTTTTCAAATCTTGTCTTGCCTTGGCGGTGTCTTTAGATTTGTCATTCATTAACAAAGTGTTCAAGATACTCTCCAACACATTCTTTTCGATATGCATGACATCTAAATTGTGTTTTAGTGTATGAAAAGACCAATACTCAAGCTCGTAAAAAATAGATCGTTTAGTCCAGTTCAGCTCGACAAGAACATTGCGTTTTATCTTCACACCCCCGAACCTGGGATGTTTACCCTTCACACGCGTGGGCAATCTAGCAAGTTGAGTCATGATTGCATCCCGGCTAAATTCTCTAGGAGGATCTCCGTTTTCGGTTTCACCATTGAATTCAAGTGACCTCCTCCATTTGTGAGGCTTCTTTAAGAATCTTCTGTGGCCAACATAAGCTGTTTTGCCTAACACACGCACAGATGGAGTGTCTTCATTACATGTAGGGCATGCCTTGTAACCTTGCCCACTCCACCCAGACAAACTACTTCGAGCAGGAAAATCATTGATGGTCCATAGAACCATCGCTCTCATATTGAACTTAAGGCCTGTAGCAATATTTACAGGATCAACGTGAGTTACTTTTCGTATTATAATCTATTAGTAAAATCGGTGCGCAATTAATCATTGTCGTTAAGTAAACCTAAACCTAATAGAATTTTATTTGAACCTTTTATACTCGTCAATGGGTTCATGTTTTCCATCAAGACAAGTTAGTTGATCACATTTGATTATTAAGATTAAATAGAAGCTTTTAAAAACAAACTACAAAAGAAAATTTAACTATGTAAATATAGGGAAATTAGAGTAACCATAAAATAAAAGTTCCTACAATTTAGCCTACAAAACAATGTGTGTCCCTTATTCCTAGTTCTTTAGCCGAATTATTCAAAGAACAGATAACACAAATCTATTCCTAGCTTAACTCTATTACCCATCGAATAAAAGCCATAATCCCTTTATACACAAAAACTCACGCATACTATGATATGTAGCTGCTACTTTCTTGGTTTTGCTTCCAAGCATCCAACAGTAAACACCTTTTAAATCCTGTATCAAGATGCTTGCCCCATTTGTATCTACACACACTTGTGATCACCCTTTTGACTAGTCCCCTTACCTTACTATTCGGTTATAAAATCCTTGGCTGAGTTTGGTATCTTCACAAGACCACCATAACTGCAAGTCATCAACTCTCTCAAGCCTTAAACCCTTTGATACTTTCTAGTTTCGGATTAATACACGACTACTCAAAAACATCCATACCTTTTTTTGTATCAAAACCCTTGAAAACCCTTAAACCATATTCCATCCTCTTTACCGGTTCTCTGGTTGATCGAGTTTCCACGCAGCAAGTCGGATTGGCAACAAAGTTGTTACACGTACGAGTAAAGACAAAGCGTGTTGGGCATTTGGTTATAGCTTGGGCAACGAGTTCATTCCTAAGCCGAGCTAGGGTTTTTCCTTTGGTTTTGGAGTTAGGGTTTCGTTGGGTAAATTCTGTGCACACTCTCCTTCTGCGTTTCAATTTTTTAGTGTTTTCTGGTGAGTACATGCTTTTATCCATCTTTGTTTATATGTTACATATGTTCATATTGTGTGAATGAATAACCTTTAAAACAAAAACTTCCTTTATTACCACCTACCTGCATGTTTCGATAAAATAAAGAATACAACACAATTATTTTGGTGGTGGTGTTATAATCCGGATAGTAATTATAAACAACGTTACTCAATTTCCCTAGTTTAAGCCCTCAATCATTCGAGAACTTGAGCTATTAGTTGGTCGAATTAACAAAAAAAACATATATGTCTGGCACAGTGTATAAACGCAGCCCATCTATGTGATTCCAAGCACGTTTTTCGACATCTAAGAATGGTCACAAAAATCTACACTTTGTGTATTTAAAAAATAGGACACGTAAGGATTAATTTGCCCCTAAGTTGCTAACTTTTCATCTAGAGGACGAGAAGTTAGAGGGTATCAAAAGTTTGACGTTTTTTTTAAGGAAACAAAAACTGTCATTATGTTTCACTGTTTTGCAACAGCCAACGAGCCATTTTCCACGAATTATTGTGACCATTTTACTCCACAAAATGGCGAACCAAATATTAGTACTTAAAGCCTAATGTACCCACTTTAAGCTAGAATAAACGTCATCTATTTTCGTATAGTATTTAGATCGTAAATCAAGGCCAAAGTGTAGCCTCCACCTTTAGCACACGCTGGTGGGTAACACAGCACACGCACCCTTAGTTTCAACCTACTTTTCACCCATCTAACAACAGGACTTAGGACGGGAATATGTGGGGGCATTTGATAGTCAGCATAGTAGGCTTTGTATAGGGATTCGAATCATCAAAAATGGTTAAGAAACGAACTCACAACGAAGGCCCAAAGTTAGTACTGCTGCCACGCAGTTACTACTGTTGGTCACAAATTTATACTCGATCGACACCTTTACTTTTGTAACCATTTTCGAACCTCTTAACGACCTCCGCCCCCAAAACTTATAAAAGGTAAGTTGTAATAGACCTAGCCTAGTTTTCAAATGTGCTTTTATTTTGTTTTAACGTTAAGTAACGAATCCACAAACTGATTCTAAAATCTAGACACGCAAATATTAGCAGTTGAAATAACCCAATTATATTCTAAGTCTGGAAAGCAATGTAGCGACCCGCACATGTTTAACACTATTTTTAACAACTTAAACGACGTTTTTAAACGAAACCATTTAATGAAAGTGTAGACTACCCATCGGAGTTTTCAAATATACCATATCGTCAATTAACGAACCCGTAAACTAGTCATAAAACTCTAAGACGACTCATGTTAAAAACTTAGTAAAATATAAGTTTAACTCAAAAAGTAAACGTCAACGTTTCGTCGAATTAATTAACGTACTTAGAGACCAAACCAAGGACTAACCTAAACTAATAATTTAAAGTATGCACAGCCTAGTTTCTTAAATGTCCGAAGTCATAAATTATATACTTGCGGTTTGACCACGTTGACCCGATAAAGTTGACTATTTTAAAATGAGGAATTGTTTTCAAATGTCATTTAATTCAATTATAACTCAAGCACACACTAGGGACAAGATTGCAAGTATTTATATTATTATTTTTCCGTTTAGTGAATATGTATTACTTATGCATAGGTTGCGGATAAAGTCTTTTGCATCGTTTTTCGTGCCACTGCTTTGCTTCTACATTATCATTACTAAAAGTGAGTTCATAGCCCCATGTTTTACTATATCAATGATTTATAACCTTGGGGTGAGAAACATGCTTTGTTTTACAAATTGGACGTAAGTGTACATTTTATCATAATTACGTGTTTGCCTAAGTAGCGATAACCCTTTGAGCCCATTATCATGAACTGTCAATTACTTTGTGTGAGCGCGAATGTTATAAATAAATCTATTGGGGTTGACATCCCCATCTGGGTGAGTAGCTCTCACTGGTGTCACGGAGTGAACCAACGGATGTATATCATGTCAGATTCCGATGTTGCGGGTTAGAACATCATCACGGGAAATGTGGCAATATTTATATTGCATCCATACATGTCGAGATTCGGTGTCATGAGCTTAGGGAAACGTAATTACATTTGTGATGTTTGAATACGTTGCATTATCATACACATGAAAATCTTACGGTCCTACATTTTATTTTCATAAACCTATTAATTCACCAACTTTATGTTGACATTTTAAGCATCTTTTTCTCAGGTCAATGATGCACGAGGTGCACAAGATACATTAGGATAGTCATTTCTGTGTCATGCATAAAGATTTGGAGTCATTACCTTTCAGGATGATTGTTATGATCTAGAATCTTTATTTTTAAATGTTGAACAATGTAAGCCGTTGAGCTTTGTATCAAACATCTTGAAGAAATCTAATGTATCAAAATTTAAATGACTTATAGAGGTCGTTCTCATATCTTGTGCTATTGATCCATAATGTAACGCTCCTGGATTCTTAATATTCCACTACGACCCAATTTGGGGGTGTTACAGAGTGGTATCAGAGCCAAGGTTATAGAGAACCAGGTCAAATATTTTTACTTGGACTATAACCGTTTTCAAACATTGCATCATACAAAAGGTTTTCACGGGACATACATATACTAGTTGTTTGCATTAGTAACTGTACTAGATGCATACATGACATACACTATCGAGTTGCATTAGTTGGTTATACTAGATGCTGCATGGTTCTCATACGTGTTTATGATATATTAAGTATATTATTATCAGTCTTATATATGTACTAATGTAAACTCTGTTTGAGTGTTACAGATACAGTCATGTCATCGGATTCAGCATCATCCGAGGTTACATATACGTCTATATCATCGCATGGGGACCCGCTAGCTTGGGCTGTGGACTTCTTCAGACTCCAGGAGCCCGACTCACCGGAGGCTGCACCGGCACCACCGGACTACGTGCCTGGCCCTGAGGAGCCAGAGCAGGCACCGCTCTCGCCAGATTACGTACCAGGACCAGAGTACCCCGAGTACTTGGCCCCATCTGATGAGGAGGTTCCCATAGAGGATCAGCCGTATGCTGTTGCTGATTCACCTATAGCCTTATCCCCAGGCTACGTTGCTGACTCAGATCCCGAGGAGGATCCCGAGGAGGACTCTGAGGATGGTCCAGTAGACTATCCAGCTGATGGAGGTGACGACAATGATGATGACTCCTCTGATGATGACAAGGAGGAGGAGGAGGCTTCTGAGGAAGAGGAGGCTTCTGAGGAGGAGGAGGCTGAGGAGGAGGAGGAGGAGCATCTGGCTCCGGCCGACTCTGTTGTTGCACCCGTTGTTGACCATGTCCCCTCTTCTGAGGAGACAGAGCCGTTTGAGACCGATGAGTCTGCGGCTACACCACCATCACCACCAGCATGTCGTACCACTGCTAGGATATCTATCCGACCAGAGGCACCTGTACTATTGCCACCTGAGGAGGAGGTCGAGAGACTTCTTGCCTTACCTACACCACCACCCTCACCACTCACCTCATTATCACCACCCTCTGCAGAGGAACGCCTTGCTAGGTGTTTAGCTGCACCCGCACTTCCATCATCACCACTTCCTAGATTACCTCACCCATATGGTAGCCCTAACCATGTGCGTGCACCCCCAGGCTTCAGAGCTGCCATGGGTAGATTGAGAGCTTCATCACCATTACCACCACCCGTACCCGCAGCATTACCACTACCACCTCTACCATCATTACCACTACCACCTCTACCATCATTACCACTACCACCATAACGCGCGCATCCATCACAAGAAGCGATATTAAAAGGATCTACAAACTAATTTTCAAGCAATCATAAGTAAATACTAATGGATCTAGCCTAGCATGTTAAAGAGAAGCGAAGAACAAGAATCAATCAAACAACACATAGACATATTGAAAGATTAAAGGATAAATGACTTAACTTGATTAAAATATGTGTTCAAGGCTGATACAAGAGGGTTTTTAAGCCCTAAAAACAACCTAAAAGCTGCTACACTCGAACTATAATGTTTAGGGTTCGCTTCCTAAAAGTTGCACACTAAAACCCTAAAAACGTAGGGGTATATATAGAAATTGAATCGCGATAGCATCGCCAAGATCTTGACGCCGTCGCTTCGTTGAATCTTCTTAGGGTTTCTTTGAGGAGGCTACATTCTGACGTCGTCACAAAACTCATGACACCATCGCTTCTAAGTTCTGACGGCGTCGCTAGGAATTACGATGCCGTCTCCAGGTACTGTACGCGCATCCTAGAAACCACTAATGTGTTTCAAAAGCTTTAAATTTATAATGACTGAAAATACTAATTTTATTATAGGGAAACACACGGGTAAACGTATAACCCACGTATATAGTATAATCTTTTTAGGTAAGACCAGGTCGTCCACAGGGATTTGAGTAGTATTCGAATAATCTGAAAGAAAATAAACTTTAACAATTTTGAAAATAAGTTTTGTTTTACCAGTGATAATAAAAATGACTACTCAGATAGTTGAAAATAATTTATAAGTAGTGGAAATGATTAAGACCTCAAAGATAGAACTTTAACTTATAGAAAGGATTTCTCATCAAAAAGCGTTTTCACAAATTAACTTAATTAACTCAAGACTTATATTTAGTTGACTAGACCAAACGTGTCACTCCAAATGATCCAGTTAACTTATTATATCAAAACTTATTTTGTTTATCAGTTTACGAAAGTGGATTTCTTGACACAGACAATAAAGATCATAGACAAATCTTTAAAACCACATAGATCATAATGGGTCTTTAGACCTATACCGATATGATTATATAATCTAAGCTGATAAGCAAAACCGACAAGATAAGATATAATAGGGTTTCAAAATAAGCTTGAGATTAATGAGATCACAACCATACCAAACACTTATTCATTATCATAACATCACCGAGTAGTCATGAGAGATTTAGCCTCTCATGGCTAAGGAGTTCATAACATAACTTGATTCATAAGAGACTTCATTATTTCACTAAATTAGTATGGTGTTGGACCACCACCTGAACTAGTTCCTAGGGAACTTGGTTAATTAAGTGTTGCCTTGGATCGGGTCTTAATGATATCACCACTGTCCTGCTCTGCTTCTAAGCTAGAATCAGTAGTGGCAGCCCTCGCCAAACTGTCATCCAACTCATTATAGATAGCCTCATCTGTAACATTATCACCAGGAACACTAGACTGAGGTACCTGAGTGTCCTTCTTCTTAGGCCTCCTAGGTTTTTGAGTCTTTTGAGGTTGAGGAGATGGTTGAATAAAAATGGGTGTGTGATGGGGATTAGTGGGAATTTCTAAACCTTCACCCATTTCTTCTTTATTGTGTACCACCATTATTGGAAATAAGGGTGTTTCCCTTCCAGAAAAACCTTTCCCTACCATTCTTATGTTTCCAAAAATCTTCTTAGTGTGAGAGGGTGTAACATAAATCCTATTATGATTTGACATCCCTTCTAGTTGCTTATCTAAAAAGACTTGTACAAACCTTGGATACATTAAAAATTTGCCCACATTATCCAAGTTCTCCACCATACTTTCAAAAATAAACTTTGAAAAGTTGAACTTCTGGTTTGTAGCTAAACAGATAATTGCAGATGCCATATTGCTACTAAACACATTCCATGCAGTAGTCTTTGCACTTAGACATTGTAAAATAGTATTAATAAGGAATTTCCATTGTGGGGAGAAGAATGCTTTATAGAAAGTGAGTTTTTGTGAAACCTGCTCATACCCCATTAATGCAAGTTGTTCAAAGATGGTTGCATTGGGTAGACAATCAACACCTTCAGCATCTTCCAGTTGAAGATCTCTTCTCACAGTTGATTCAGTTATGATTATCTTCTTCCCATCTATTAGGGCTTGTAACTGTACTTCCCCATTGACAGTTTTTGCCTTGACAGTAGCCCATAATTGTTCTATACACGAAGTATAGATTGTAGGATTAACCATTAATGCATGCTTAATAGGGTATGCATTCAAGAAATCCATAATTTGTTCAAACCTTTCACTTTATGCGGTTTAGACAAGAACGAGACCATGTTTTGAGTATCAACAAACTTTAGGGTCGTCATTATGTTGGGTTTTGATGATGGATGATAAAATTGAGTTAGGGTTTATGATTAAAGAGTATATGAAAGAGAGAAATTGATTAAATGAGTAATTGAAACCCTTAATCGAAGTATTTATAAAAATACCCTCAACAGCATTAACCATCACCAACAGTAGTAAGTTTATGCCTAGCAGCATTAACTTTCACCAGTAGTAGTAAGTTTATGCCTAGCAACATTAACTTTTACCAGCAGTAGTAAGTTTATGCCTAGTAGCATTAACTTTCACCAGCAGCAGTAAGTTTATGCCTAGCAGCATTAACTTTAAGTCACAGTATTAACTCTAATTCCATTCCAAACACTTTGTCTGTTTTTAATATATTCAACTCTCTTTTTGTTTTTCAACTCACCACTTCTCTTAATTCTTTTTCTCACCAAATCACTCTATCTATTTTTTACATAGCTCTCTTTGTGTTTTTATTCTCACCAAATCACTCTGTCTGTTTTTACACAGCTCTTCCATCATCAATCTAACACTTTTCTTTGCTTTTCCTGCAAAATGTTAGTCCAAAAACCAAGAAAACACAAACCATAGCAATTTTCACAATTTTCACAATTTTCACAATATTAATTATACCAGCAATATTAAGTATAACTAACAGTATTAACTCAGCAGTATTAAGTATAACCAGCAGTTCTAATTATACTTAGCAGCAGAAACTTTTAATGTCCTGAATAACAGTACTAATTCATACAAAACTTTACAAAAACATAAAGATATAAAAGATTTTAGAGATTTAACATTCCAATACTAGCAATCAAATATTGAAATCTACTTACATCAAAAGCTTTTGTAAGAAAATCTGCAACATTCTTGTCAGTATGGATTTTAACCATTTGAATCAATTTCTTTTCATTCCAATCTTTAATAAAGTGATGTCTAATCTCTATATGATTTGTTTTTTGAATGAAAAATAGGATTTTTAATTATGCAAATTGTACTGTTATTGTCAATAAAGATCTTGGTATGCATAAAATTATACCCATTATCAAGTAGTTGATTCTGAATCCAAAGCACTTGTCCACAACAACTTAAAGCATCCACATATTCAGCTTCTGTTGTGGAATTTGCAACCACTGTCTATTTCTTGCACTGCCATGATATGAATCTACATCTAAGAAATTGACAACCTCCTGTTGTAGACTTTCTATCCAAGCTTGCTCCAGCATAATCACTATTAGCATATGCTACCAAATCAAAAGGAGAATCTTTTAGATACCAAATGCCTAATTTTGGTTGACTTTTTAAGTACCTAAAAATCTTTTTCACATCATGAAGATGTGAAACTTTTGGATTGACTTGGTATCTAGCACAAGCACACACTACAAACATAATATCTAGTCTTGAAGATGTAAGATACATCAATGAACCAATCATTGACCTATACATATGAACATCCACTTCTTCACCATTTTCATCCTTGAGCAAAGGCTTTTGAGTTTAAACCCAAATTTATGTAAACCCAAATTTCTTGCAGTCTTGACTTCTGTAAACCTACTTTAAAATTTCACCAACATATTTATCTTGACTAATAAATAATCCATCCTTCTTCTGCTCCACTTGTAATCCTAAGAAGAAAGTACGTTCTCCCAAAGAACTCATCTGAAATATCTCATGCATCAACTTCTCAAATGCATTGCACAGCTCTTTCTTTGTTGAACCAAAGATGATATCATCCACATACACTTGGACCAACAAAATATTACCTTTGTATCTTTTGATGAATAAGGTCTCATCAATTTTCGCTTTTTGAAACCCATTGTCCAACAGATATGTTGACAAGGTTTCATACCAAGCTCTAGGGCTTGATGTAGTCCATATAGTGCTTTTTCAACCTTGTATCCTCTATCAAGAAAGTCTGAATCTTCAAATCCTGGTGGTTGACATACATACACCTCTTCTTCAATCTTCCTATAGAGAAAAACACTTTTTACATCTATTTGATACACCATAAAGTCTTTAAATGAAGCATAAGCTAAAAATAGCCTAATTGCTTCAATTCTTGCAACAGGAGCAAAAACTTCATCATAGTCAATCCCTTCTTCTTGTGTGTACCCTTGAGGAACCAATCTTGCTTTATTTCTTATCACAATTCCCCTTTCATCCTTTTTATTCTTGAAAACCCATTTAGTGCCTATAGCCCTTTTTCCATTTGGTAAATCCACTAAAGTCTAAACTTCTTGTAACTTGAATTGTAGAAGCTCTTCCTGCATAGCCTCTAGCCAACTTGGATCCTTCAATGCACGAATTACCTTTTTTGGTTCTTCCTGTGATAAAAAGCAAACAAACAAGCAGTTTTAAAGGTCTTTATGGTTTGTTCTTTGTTAAATAGTACTAACTAACCCATGTTCCTCCAAACTCTTTGACATCTTTCTTGTTTGTGTAGATGATTGCAAATCTCCAATAACTTGATCAAAAGGATGATCTTTATGAATTCTTGTAGTTAGAATAGGACTGACTTGGATTGTTGTATCCAAATTATGCATGTCAGCCTCTGCACCAACATCTTCATCATCTTCAAATATGTTATAATCTTCCAATTTAGACATATTTGGATCAAGTGAAAGTTCAATGCTTGTTTTTCCACCAATAGCATTAACTTCATTTGTGCTAGCAACATTAACATTGTTAGTGCTGTTAACATTATCTTCCTTCTCTTGATCAATACAATCACTATCTTTTCTTGAATCTTCATCAACCTTCTTTCCATCATCACTTGAATGTTTGGATCCATCATCTTGAGAACACTTTGGATCTTGGGAATATGGTGGACCAGCAGGCCATAATGGTAGCAAAATGTAATTTTTGACAGGTTTTGTCTCCTTTCTAGCTTGACCTGCTTTATCACTTGCTTTTGTTTAACACCCCCAATTTAAATCGAGATTTGGGTCCAACAATGGAGTGTTAATAATAGTACAACAGTCATATATTATATAGAACGACTCGAAAAGAGACGTTATCAAACATGTTCCATTCCAAAAGGAAATTTCAGAGTGCAAGCATTGTCCCAACATAACATAAACAAGACACAAGTGTACAACAAAATATAAAGACGCTATTTTTAAGGAATGGAAATCAAGTGTTTTAACAAAATTCATTCTTAAGTGTAACTTCCTCCTCTTCGTCCCATGCTCTAAGTCCTTAGCTTTGATTACCTGAGATAAACATGCTAAAAAGTCAACAAACATTGAGTGAAATTCATAGGTTTAATTAAACATTAAGATTTAGAACACAAATATTTAAATCGTGAAAAACTTGTAGATCAAACATGTTTTAATTAATATGCACTGAGCTCGTGACATCCGACCCCTTTGATGAGAATTTTATGTTGCCCCAAACGGATTAGGTATTATTTCCATATACCTGTAGTTCTCATAATAATATATCCTTTGAAAAGTGGGTGTTCCAAAAGGATACAAACCTCGGACGGGGAGTCACCCCATAGCACTATTTATTATCCTAGCGTCCACCCATCACAGGCAGTTAACGGTTCACGATATATTGGGGACTTTAGCAATAGGTACTCAAGCATTGATCATATATTCAGGTCCAGCATACAGGAAAACAATTTGTGCTCAATTTTATAAAACAAGCATATATCTCCCTCCCGAGTTTTGAGAAAACGATTAAAGTAATAAAGGCGAGGCTATGAACTCACCGTATGTAGATGATCGAATGAGAAACCGAGTATGAGAAGATGACTCCAAAGATTAGTCGAGACCTATAAAGCAAGTCGCGACTTAGAATGATATATGATATCATTATAATAGAATAGTTATACAATACTAGTTAAAGAATCCGAAACATGAACAATATTGCACCAAGACTAAACCAAATTATTTTTAGTTTTCAAATAGGTGTATTGTAGGATCCCGTTGCTTAATGGATCTTAACCTTTAGCTTGTAAAGGGTTTGTTGCCTTAGATAAATCTAAAGTAACAATGATGAAACAATGATTAACCACTATTGATTACGCGGAATTTAATCAACAATGTAAAGAAGAATATAACCAAAACACTTTTATATTGAACTTTGAATCTGCCTAAGTTATAGATTACAAACTATGATTTGCTAAATCGATCTCTATGATCTTCTGTAGAACTATATCTACTGACTATAGCTCTGGTTCCTTTTATAGACTAAGGAAACCCTAATAGGCTTTACAAAACGCGTATAAAGATAATGCATATCTTTTCCTAAGAT
>BQNB010130104.1:0-18996 GCA_026074375.1 Tanacetum coccineum | reverse complement strand
GTCCTCAAGGGTAGTTTGGTAATTTTCTATACTTATTATATTATTATACGTGTATAAAACTTTACGCAATCACCTAGCCTAGTTTACGTAGGTATTTTTAGTTTGTCATGATATTGAGTAACGAACTCGCAAACTGAGTCGTAAGTTAGTGTTGTTCCAACAGTTAAAACTGTTGGCAATTCAGGTCGCGACACCCTCACATTTGGCCTCGTTTTTAACTATTTTAGCCACAGCAAGACTTAAACACATAAAGGGAAAATGGTAGTAGAGCTGGCCTAGTTTTCAAATATTTTTTTTCCTTGTCATGATACTGAGGGACGTGTCCACAATCTACGACCAAAATCTGTCAAAAATCACTTATAAAACACTTGGACAAAATATTATTTTCTGCTTAGACTCAGTCGCGACACCCCCATGATTAGACACATTTTTAACCCGTTAAACGACTTCGTTGGACAAAACTTAAAAGATGAAAGATATAGACGGCCTATCCGAGATGTCAAATGTATTTTTATTTTTCATTATCGTTAACTAACGAATTCGTAATTATATTGTAAAACTCCAAGTCGTAAAATATTAAAACTTAATTATACTTACACTTAACTCAATTAGTTAAACGTCAACGTTTCGTCTAATTATTTGACACACTTAGAGACTAAACCAATGGCTGATCTAAACTAATGTTTTAGAGTATAGGTGACCTAGTTTCCAAGAAGTCCGATGTCGTAAATTGCATATTTATATTTTGACCACATTGACTCAATAAAATTGACCACTTTAACATGAGAAATTATTTTCAAACATCATTAATTTAATGGAGCTCAAGCACATACTCGGGACGAGATTGCAAGTATTTAGTTTAATATTTTCCACTTAGTAAATATGTATTATTTTTATATAGGTTGCGGATAAAGTCTTTTGCATCGTTTTTCGTGCCACTACCTTGCTATTCCATTATCATTACTTGATGTGAGTTTATAGTCCACATCTTACTCTTTTTAATCATTTATCAAATCTCGAGGATGAGATCATGTTTGTTTTACAAAATAGATGCAAGTACATTTTAATTCAAATAGTACGAGTTTGCCTGAGTAGCTATAACCCACTATACCCATCATCATGAACTGTTAATTGCATATATATAATTGTTAATTGCATTATGTGAGCGCGAATGTTATGAATAGATCTATTTGGGAATTAACATCCCCGTTCGGGCAAGTAGCGCTTGCTAGTTTATCGGTTAGCCGGGAACGACGAACGTATACCATTTCGGACTCATAGATGTTACGGGTTGAACATATACATTGGGCATCATCATTTATATGTATTTGATATACATACATTGTTTAGATTCGGTGTCATGAGCTTAGCGCATATCGTAATACATTTTTGTGATATTGTATTCGTTACTTTATTACAGGGAAATCTTGCTATCCGCTTCATTAAATTTATAAACCTATAAATTCACCAACATTATTATTGACAGTTTAAATATGTTTCTCAGGTCAATAAGGTGCAAGTCATGGGCACATTGGATGGTCGTCTTTTGAAGTCATATCACTACAAAAATTTGCGTGCATTACATTTTGGGATATTATTATGTTGTGAAATCTTTACATTATCAAGTTAAACAATTTAAGCCTATGGCTTTTGTAACAAACCATTTATGAAATCCAATATATTAGTTTTCAAACGACTCTTTTAGAGGTCGTTCTCATCTCTTGTGTTATTGATCTATGAAGTAATACCCCCGGAATATCATATTTCACTGCGACCCATTTTGGAGGTGTTACAGAACCTACTGAGATTTTTATATTAAAATGATGTTAATACATGTCTAAAACAAGATTGGGAGTTGTCTTAGTCGTTTTTGGGGTTTTGGGAAGATAAAAGTGCATGTGAAGGGCTCCTAATTCCAAGGCAGTTTGCAGAAATTTTTTTATGTCAACATACAATGACCATAACTTGGTCATAAAATAAGTTTTTGATATGATTCTTGATTCTAACATCAACTACTTTGAAATATCTTTCCAACCATTATAATATCACCTACTAGAAATAAGGAAAAGTCAATCAAAACTCGTTTGAAAGACAAGTGTGCAAAACAGTAAGTTGTTCCAGATTTGTTAGAGTGCAAGGTTTTAGTGTATCTCACTCATACCTCCATGTCAGAAGCTAAAATTTTAGATGTAGTTAGTTCATGATATGATAAACATGTCACCAAAAACTTGGAGCCCATATTCGTTGTTAAGACCCTCTGGTCATCAAGGCAAGGCAACCTATCCAGAATTGGGTCCTTTTTTTGGAAAGACCATTTGGTTAAAGACCTAGAAATTAATTATAAACCATGAAAAGACTCATAAGTCATTATACTAAGATATATCAGAAGGACAAAAGCTTTAATGATAATTAACTTGATGAAATGCTACCCGTAATGGCACTCAAAATTTGGGACAGATGTAAGGTTTCGCCTCTAATGTGAAAATAGTGTTTTATGAAGTAACTTGATGAATGACATAACAAATGAATATTTAGTGAGTCGCATGAGCTCGAGGATGACGACGAGATCGATCGATAACGGATGATAAGGATGAGGAGCCCACTGAGGATGAAGAGGAGGAGGAGCACATAGCTCCAGCACCTACACCTGGAGTACCTGTTGTTGACCTTGTTCCCTCAGCTGGGGATACAGAGGTATTTGAGACTGATGAGTCTGCACCTACACCTGGATCATCTCAGACTAGGGTCCCTTTTTCTCAGACACGTCTCTGTAGGGCACGGAAGACTGTTAGACTTGAGCCACCCATGTCAGCATCCATAGAGGCACGCATTTGCTAAGCATTTGCCCACACCTATTACTACCCACCACCTAACCATGATTCAGCAACATTAGTTTATAGGCATCCATGAATTCTATGAGAGATTGACATCCTCGAGGAGACATGCCACCCTAGAGGAGGAATTTATACTTACAGCTACCCCTACCTGGGAGGAGATGTGGCAGAGAGTTTTGTTGTTGCTGCTGCTAAGTCCACCTAAGGGTCAAGTATGATTTTCTTGATACAGTTGATGGCAGACCATGGTTTTGATTTGTAGTCCTGTCATAAAGCCCGACTATTGCTAGAGCTTGCTGACAGAGTAGAGAATGTTGGTTATGTTAAAAGCTTTTACAGGCTGCTTAAGCATAGGATGGATGACTTCCTTTGAGGAAAGTTAACTGTAGGTCAGCTATCAAGCACAAGTTCGAGGCAAAGAATGAGGATTTTCATACACAGCTGCATTGACACTCAGACTGACCGAAGAGGACATTAGACTTGAGATTGATTAGTGAGAGGCTAGAGGACCGCTTAACGAACAGAGTTTGCATGAGGTACATCAGGCCTACTTAGTTCTTCCGAGGCTCGAAACAGGGCATTTATTGGCGCGACTTGAGATACTAAGAGACTCACATGAGTCGTATAGAGTGGCAACCGCTTAGAGAGCTAAGGATGATGCATCGAATTAGATGATGCGATCCATGTACTAGAGGCAGAGCTCAGATTGATACGGTGGAGACACGATATGTAGCTGTTAGTTGTACTGTTTCATTGTCTAGCTATCTTGTATAGGTCTATTAAGTTTTATGGGTAACTCCCACTAATAGGCTCTAGGACCTGATTGTTACATATTCTACCTAGATCATTAGTGGTCAAGTTTATTCAAACAAATCATGTATGATTCGACATTATGTTATGAAATGTTGATGTTTTATGTTATGACTGACATCATTTGTATTCATTCATTCTCCATTATGTTGTGGTGTAATTATTATTATCATATCCATTTGTATCGACATTGAAATTATATCTCACGTACATTGTAGTATTCTTGTGATATAGAAACCATGCCTGTAACAAGACAAGGAACCAAATTTGATGCCAAGATCTAGAAATCCATAACTATGATCGATCGCGCAAAACCAAAGAAACGCAACTCATAAGCAAGCAAAATTTTGGGTGAGGAACCCAGAAAGGCAGTGCAACCTATACTATCTGTTCCTAACACCAATTTCTAAATGCCAACCCTTAAACTTCAAGGAACGAAGGCGTTTGTTGGCTTTGTCATCAATGGCTTGGCTCGAAAGATGGAAATCGTAATTTCACATTAGCGGTTGTACCATTGACAATCTAGTAAGTTCGCTACCTCACTCTGCAGGTCTTAGCTCTAACCTAGGAATGGCATGTAAGAACGCTTTAGGGTCTGATGCTGTCATGTATGACATGGGGAACTCTCAAGCAGAAGTTGACGACAAATATTGTCTAAATGGTGAAATCAAGAAACTTTGAAATTGAACCTGTGGAATCGTTAGGGTTAGGAAACGATGTCAGCCTATACGCGCGTTTCAAGATCGTAGCTTTGATGTGCACCAAATTGTCTTGTGATGAACCGAAAGATTGACAAGTACATCAGTGGACTTCCTGATAACATTCATGGGAATTTCATGTCTACAAGACCCAAAACTCTTGATGATGCTATCGAGTTGGCCAACGACTTTATGGATAAAAAACTACGTACTTATGTAGAAAGGCAGAATGACAACAAGAGAAAGGCTGATGACTCATCAAGAAACAATCAACAACCCTACAAGAAGCAAAATGTAGCTAGGGCATACACTGCAGGCTTATACTGGAAACCTACCTCTGTGCACCAAGTGCAACTACCACCACACCAGACAATGTGCACCCAAATGTGGAACTGCAAGAGGTATGGTCATACTACCAATGATTGTCGGGTCAATACCAACAACAACAACAACAATAATCAAAAGGCAGGAGCATGCTATGAATGTGGTAACACTGGTCACATAAAGAAGAATTGCCCAAAACTGAAGAACTATGGGAATGGCAACGGGAATGGCACAGCTCAGGGAAGAGCTTATGCTTTGAGAGGAAGAGATGCTAGCCCAGACTCTAACGTCATCACGGGTACGTTTCTCCTCAACAACCGTTATGCTAGAATTTTGTTTGATACTGGTGTGGATAGGAGTTTTGTATCTAATACCTTTAGTGCCTTGATTAACATTACCCCCACTATGTTAGAAACTCTTTATGATGTAGAATTAGGCAATGGGAAAATCATAGAAGTTAACACCATAATTCATGGTTGCACACTAAACTTCATGAACCACCCTTTCAACATCGACTTGATGTCGGTCCCACTTGGTAGTTTTGATGTCATTATTGAAATGGATTGGTTAACAAAGTATCATGGAGTGATCAACTGTGATGAGAAAATTGTACGTGTTCCATTCGAAAGAGAGATGTTAATTTTTCAAGGCAATGGAAAAAACCAAAGGGAAGAATCCTGACTAAATATAATTTCGTGCACTAAAGTACTAGAGTATTTGTCAAAGGGGTGTGATGTCTTTTTGGAACACATTACCACGAAGGAAGCCAAAGATAAGTCGATGGGGAAGCGACTTGAGGACGTGCCGATTGTCAGAGACTTTCCTGAAGTTTTTCCTGAAGACTTGTCGGGTAATCCGCTAGCTCGACAAGTAGAGTTCCAAATTGACTTGGTACCAGGTGCTGCACCTGTAGCGCGGGCGTCTTATCGGTTGGCACCATCCGAAATGAAATAACTGGCAGAACAACTCCAAGAATTATCCGACAAGGGATTTATAAGACTCAGCTCTTCACCCTGGGGTGCCCCGGTCTTGTTTGTCAAGAAGAAAGACGGATCGTTTCGGATGTGCATCGATTATCGTGAACTGAACAAGTTAACGGTGAAGAACCACTACCTACTTCCTAGAATTGATGACTTGTTTGATCAACTTCAAGGGTCGAGTATATACTCGAAAATTGACTTACGATCAGGTTACCATCAGTTGAGAGTTCACGAAGAGGACATTCCCAAGATCGCGTTTAGGACGCATTATGGGCATTATGAATTTCAAGTAATGCCTTTTGGTTTGACAAATGCATCGGTGGTATTTATGGACCTCATGAATCGGTTGTGCAAACCTTATTTGGATAAGTTTGTAATTGTCTTTATCGATGATATACTAATTTATTCTATAACAAGGAAGAGCATGAAGAGCATCCAAATTAATTTTGAGTTGCATTTAGAAAGAGGAGTTGTAACACGCCAAATTTTCCAAGTGCGAATTAGGGATTCCAAAAGTATAGGTATTCTCGAACACGTAATTGAGATAAGGCATAGGAATCATGTAGACCTGCAAAGATCGAGTCAATTAAATAATGGGCATGCTCCTAAAGTCCCCAACAGAGTTCTGGCCAATTTTTAAAGACTCGCCGTTATTATAGCAGATTCCATTGACGGCTTGTCAAGAAGCGAAGTCATGACTAATCTGACTCAGAAGAAGTGAAGTTTTGACTAGGGAGAAAAGGAGGAACCCGCATTTCAATTGATTAAACAAAAGCTGTGTAGCGCACCCATTCTGGCCTTGCCTAAAGGATCAGAAAACTTCATTATTTATTGCGATGCTTTGTATAAGGGTTTGGTTGTCGAGCTTATGCAAAACGAGAAAGTTATAGCCTATGCTTCTTGACAACTGAAGATCCATGAGAAAAACTACACAACTCATGATCTGGAACTTGGAGCTGTGGTGTTCGCCTAAGATTGGAGACAATTACTATAACGAACCCAAGGTGCACCGTAGTACCGACCATAAAGAGTTACAACATATCCTTGATCAAAAAGAGTTGAACATGAGGCAACGGCGTTGGTTGGAGTTGCTTAGTGATTACGATTGTGACATTCGTTATCACCCGGGGAAAGCAAACGTTGTTGCTGATGCTTTGGGCAGGAAAGAACGGTCTAGACCGATAAGAGTTCGAGCCTTAGTTATGATGTAACATTTCACATTTTCAGGTCATTTCCCGACTCAATTATTTTCATTATTTATTTTTAGGGTTTTACGCGTTCGCTTTTAATTATTATCTTATGGTTAAATCGCGTAAAATAAAAATCATCATTCAACATAAACGGACACCAAACAAGTTAAAGTTTACATCAAGCAAGGGTTATATGATTATTAAGAGTATAATTTATAACTTTTCATAATTTATTTTTATTGGTTACGTAAAGCGCTTACGTTTTGCAATAAATTACATTCGGGCATACCCGGAAGCACCTATACCTATCTATACTCAAACCAATACCCACTATTATACCCAATACCTAAAATTTAACTCATTTCTCACTTAATATCACCTCATGGTCGGATATAGCATCATACACACAAATAAATCAATTAAATCCCCACTAAGTTTCACCTTTTTAGTTGTATCTTACACAAAGTGTACCCTAAGACACAATCTTCAAGTAATAGGCTTGTCAAATGTACCCATCCTCTAATTAGGCATCTCCCTCCTCCTAGGGAGGAGGAGAGGTCTTACAAGTTCTTACATCTTGTACCTAACCCCACTACTCAAACCATGTAGTTTAAGTAGGTTATACATTAACTCATGCTATAAAAGCAAGTCCTACAATAACTAAATCACATCCTTCATCTTACAAGTAAAAACTTCACTCAACTCTCTCTAAAAACCTCCATAACCCACGGCTCAATATTTGGAATTTTGGTTTCATTATAATTTTTATTCTACAAATATTCCAAGCATACAGGTTCATTCTAAGCATAATCTAAGGTACTCAAGGTTATTTCAAACTTGAATATTGGGTTTAACAAGGATTAGTCAATAAAACAGATCTTTAGGGTTTTCCTGATTAGGTTTCGAATTTGAGAAGCCTTGCTAGATTTTTATCTTGGGTTTATCATCCTACATCTCATCTATAGGTCCATTTAAACCCTAAGCATTTCATTATTCATTTACATATGTTTTTCAAGCTTGTTTTATATGTTAAACACCACCTAGGTTCATTTTTATGATTTATGGAATATTACAAAGATGTATATAATTTGAACTTTGTATTATTGTTGGTGAAATGATACTTAAAATGGAAGTATACATTTTATAAAACTGTAAATTAATTTATAAGATTAGTTTGTAAATTAATTTGTATTAAAAGTTTTATCTACAAAAGTTATGTACAAAATCATAAGGACTTGCCATACTTGGACATATTCATAGACATATTATATAGGACATAAATATATCAAGTTATGCTATTTAATAAGTTAGAGGACTTGTAATGGTTTGGCAAAGTAAAAAGTATATAAAATAAGTGTATACAATAAATCATGTACAAACATAAGAACCTACTTTTTGAATTTGTGTATAAAGGTATACATTTTATGTTTTATTCAATTAGTACTTATCACAGGGATCGTAAGCATATAAGAAACTTGAAAAACCGAGCAATAGCGAAGGAATCATGACATTTAAAGTTACATAAGTAAATGTATAAAACTATTTTATAAAAGTATTTTATAAAAACATTCACTGTTTGAGATTGATATATAAAGGAGATATTTTATAAAGAAGTACTTTTCATGACGAAACCAAACATGTAAGAAAACTCAAAAAACAGATTTAAAAATGACGGTGATACTTTAATTAACAAGTTTAAGTATAAAAAGTAATTTTTATAAAAGTAAATATTATAAAAATATGTTTACTGTACACGATAGGATACTATGGAAATAATTTTCATAAATAGATCTTTTAATTACGAAGACGTGGACATAGGAATCACTAAAAACCGAATTAAAATGAACGAGATACAATTAATATACGATTTCAATAATTAAAGTTATAAAAAGTATTTTTATAAACTTTCAATTAATGTTATGTTCATAACAATACCAAACCATATTATAAATTTAAAATTTGATTTGTCTTTTCAAATACGAATCCATACATATAAAGAACAAACGAAACGGATTAAATATGAGTAAGTTATGACTTTTGGATAGTTACGACGATTAATTATATAAATGTAGTTTTATATAATTTTATAAAAACAAATAGAACTACGTGTCAACAGGGGCATAAATATTATAAATATAATACTTTGATAGATTTTCTTAATACGAAACCGTGGACATAAGAAACACATGAAACGGAGTTAAAACGATAAAGATACGAGGTTTATAAAATCGTATGCACTATCTTAACTTTTGTGCACTATTTTATAAAAAAAATTAAACCAATTATATAATATAATTATATAATCAATAATGATATTAAAACATGTAGTATTAACAAACGAATCAATTATGAGACGAAAACCACACTTATCTTACGATACAAATACAAACACCTTTATTCCATAAAGTACGGTTTTAAAAAACATTGTTATGACATTTTAAAACTAAACAAAAACTATAAGATGGTGGTTAACTATATAACTTGTGATGTAGTATTATTAAGTACATTGTACTCCATACGGCCTATATGTAATTAGGTTGCATTCCGGTCCTTATATCCATGACGTTTTCCATTCACTTTATCATATACAGCAGATTTTCACTAAGGTGAGTTCATAGCCCCATGTTTTACTATATCAATGATTTACAACTTTTGGGTGAAAAACATGCATTGTTTTAACTAATTAGACGCAGCAAGTGTATATTTTATCATGATTACGTGTTTGCCTAAGTAGCGATAACCCACTGTGCCCATTATCATGAACTGTCAATTACTTTGTGTGAGCGCGAATGTTATAAATAGATCTATTTGGGATTGACATCCCCATCCGGGTGAGTAGCTCTCACTGGTGTCACGGAGTGAACCAACAGATGTATACCATGTCGGATTTGGGATGTTGCGGGTTAGAACATCATCAAGGGCAATGTTGGCAATTTATATTGCAATTCATACATGTCGAGCTTCAGTGTCATGAGCTTAGGGAAACGTAATTACACTTTGTGATGTTTGCATCTGTTGCACTATCATACACTTGGAAATCTTGCGGTCCTACATTATATTTACATAAACCTATGAATTCACCAACTTTATGTTGACGTTTTAAAGCATGTTTTCTCAGGTCAATGAGGCACGAGGTGCTAAGGATACACTGGGGATACTCTTTTGGGGAGTCATGCATAAAAGATTTGGAGTCATCACATCTGGGGATTTTTGTTATGATCTAAAATCTTTGTTATCAAATGTTGAACAATTTAAGCCGTTGAACTTTGTATTAAACAATTTCAATAAATCCAATGTATCGTATTTTAAACGACTCTTTTAGAGGTCGTTCTCATATCTTGTGCCATTGATCTATGAAGTAACGCTCCCGGACTCATTATTCCGATGCGACCCTATTTGGGGGTGTTACATTATATCTGTGGGATCAAGCCTAGATCATCGGGGATCTAGTTGGGGTTTTGGAAAGCTTCCAAGGGGAAGGATTTTAGAGTTTATAGGATAAGTCAAATTACGGGTTATTAGGGGTGGATTACGAGGGCGAAATATCGTAGGTAGTAACTCTTCTGTGTGAGGGCCGAGCTTTGTCGAAAGTCGGTGGAGTTAAATTGTAATATGGTTTGTAATCCACCATAAGGATTATACTAGAAATAGTATTGGTGTCGTGAATTCGTAACTGGACGTACGGAAGGACTAAACCCCCTTTTCGAACCAGTATATATCGTGGTGTCTCTTCTTCTCTCTATCTACTTATTGTTCTCATTATAAAGTAGATTAGTACACCACTCGGCTCTTTCGAGACTTGAAGTTTTATAAACTTCGAATAAGTCAAGAAAACCGTATTCACCCCCCTCCTACGGTTCTACAAAAACCATTAACTATCTTCACTTTCACTTACCCCACCCATATACATAAAATAAACTATACATACAAACTAACGCTAATATACACTGTCGTTGCTACACACGGATAATCGTCTAATATGAAAAATTAATTCAAAAGTTTTACTTAAAGACAATGAGAAACTTTAGTAGCATGCTAAAGAAGAAAAAGAAACATGATTGCCTTCTAATTTCCATATAAACCTCCCTTGGTTAAGCATACGTGGGATACTTGTCTATTTGAAATGTAAGTGAGATAAAACCTTCCTTAGTACTTGGTTGTCTAAATCGTGTTAAAATAGGCATCCTTTTGCTTTGGTTTTGTGGTAAATATTCCAACAACTTCAATTATTGTGACATACGCATTATACATTTATAATGGTCAAGAAATAAAGTTGAGGTGCCCAATCCCATATTATCTATATATATACAAAGGGCACAGTGAACACTCTCTTATGCGACATGCTACAAAAATTACTCTGCACTTTTAATCATTTACGGTTTTTTATATATAACAAATTTTATTTATAAACACTTAACAAATATCTAGCGATTTATTTATTAAAAAATATACAAATGAAAAAGGCCTCTAAATTGTGAACCAAATGAACAAAATATTGCAATACCTTTAACTAAGGTACGATTTTATAAAAAATGTTGTTGTTTAATATACGAGTATGTTTTTCTTACAAAAAACAAATTGAATTCAAACCACGCCTTAAACTATCTAACACGTTACAGAAAACTACTTTATATGTAATAGGCCAAAAAACATATAAGTACCTTGAATTTGGCAAAGTAAATCATCTAGTATCTTGAACTTTTAAGGGTGTAAAATGGTACCGTAAATTTGACAAAATAAGATTTCTACTACCCTATATTAATTAACTCAACAATTAATTATTTTTTTCTTTTTGAAAATCAGTAAAGTATTTTGTAATAAATAATTTATAGTAAAACTCCGGTTAGATAAATATATTTTTTCCTACATTTAATTATTTTATATCTTTTAAAAATTAATATAGTATATTTTAATTGATTATTTCGAATAAAAAGAAAATATATGTAGCATTGATTTCTAAAATATTTCTAACGCGCTGCTTTTAATATATCTTCGTAGTATATTATTAAATGTTTCTTTCAATTAATTTTTAGATTAACTTATATCTAATTATATAGGACTTTTGTAATTTTCAATTTAAATATGCATATGAATAAATAAATAGTCAAATTGTGATTATCTCGAAATTATTCGAAACAAACACTTAAGTATATAATACGAAAATCTATGTATTAAAAGTAGTGCGGTAATTCACTTTCTATAAAGTATTATTTCATACATAGATTTTCGTATTATATACTTAAATGTCTGTTTCAACTAATTTGAAACAATAATAATTTGATTATTTATTTTTTTATATGCATATTTAAATTGATAATGCCAAAACTCCTATATAATTAGTTATAAGTTTATCTAAAAATTATTTGAAACAAACATTTAATAATATAATATGAAGATATATTAAAAGTAGCGCGCTATAAAATATTTTAAAAACCAATACTAAATATGCGTTCTTTATATTCTAAACAAACAATTAAAATACTTTATTAATTTTTTAAAAATAAAAAATAATTAAATTTTAGGAAAAAAATATATTTACTTAGCCAAAGTTTTACTATAAATTATTTATTATAAAATACTTTACTAAAATGATTTAAAAAATAATAATTGATTGTTGAGTTAATTGGTATAGGGTAGTAGAAATTTCATTTTGTCAAGTTAAGGATACTATTCTTCACCTTTAAAAATTCAAGGTATTAGATGATCCGTTTTGGCAAGTTCAAGGTACTAATATGTGTTTTGGCCTATGTAATATAAACAAATTTAGTAAACAATTTTTGAAACACATTCTTAGACTATGTAAGAATTTACGAAAAATACCTTAACATTTTACCTTTTATAATTTTTTAACTAGCAAATTTTGGTTTTCAAATACAGTGACCCAAATATTGTAATGCCTTTGAAATATGTACAACTTTATAAAAAACTAGAGATTAAAAAAACAAATACTTATTTTCTGGTAATATGCCAATAAAAGGGTTTTTAATTTGGAATAAAATAAGCTTAATATTGCATTGCTTTTAATTTACGCACACTTTTTATAAAAAATAGTGAAAAGAACTTTAAAATCAACTTTTGGTCAAAATAATTACAAATATATTAATATAGATGGTAATAAATTATGAATATAAATCTTTTATATAATAAAAAAATTACATTATTTCGGAGTTTTGTATGAGATTAAATGTTATGAATTAAAATTTTGGACCAATCAGAACACTTGATTTTGCCACGTAGGCAAAATCGTACGATCTGATTGGTTAATAAAAAGTCAAAATTGAATCAATTTGGTCAAAATTAAAAATTTGTGGTGGAGAAATATGATGGAGAAACAAAATATATAAAAATATATGTGTCAAATTTGTGAAGAAAAAAAGCTTAAAAAAAGAAGGTAATTAATAAAAATTTAGTGGTTTTTTATTTTAAATAAATTATATGAAGTTAATTGTAAATTTATAAATTTACAAGTTTTATTATAACTTTAAAAAATAAACAAATAACCCTTTAAACTTTATATCCCTGGACTTTATATTTTAAAATACTACAAACGTAAATAATTTTAATCTATGCCACTTTTATATCATAAAAAAGTGTTGGTGACCGAAAAATTGGTACTTTTTACATTTGTATATGTATTGAAGATATACAATAGGTAAATCTTTGTTTGACCAAAACATATTGTATGCACGAAACATAATACTTATTTGAGTTTTTTAGTTTTCTATATTCTATAAATATTGACGTTTTTGATAAGTCAACTTGATGCTTTTAAATGCGATTGCGAAACTAAATTTTTACATGTTTTAATACAAAGTATGACCACGAATATTAAGTATGGCTGACACAATAATGCAACTATAATCATAAAACATATACAATATCAACTGCATACCCAACTATAAGAATACCAATTTTTCAAAGTGGAGGTCAATGATTCGAATATAACGAGGAGAAAATTAATCTCTTTGTGGCCTCAGAGGTTCACTTGAGTCGACTTCGGGCTACCTAAAGAGTAGTTTTGCTGGGATTAGTCGGCTTACAATGTCGAGTTAGAAAACAGGTAAATCAAAAAAAAAATTACTAATTATCATCAAGTTCATATAATATATAAAAGATATAAATCTATTTTTTTTCATATAATTTCGATAATACTTTATAACATAACTTATAAAACAGAAAAAATAAAAATAATATATTTATTTAAAAAAACACAATGTTTGATCCATGTGCGTGCACGGACATTAATACTAGTTGCAATATACAACAATTTAGTTATATGAAAACGAGTTGAATCAAATTATATAGACATATAGATATATTTGGTGCAAAGAAGGTAAAACAATTAATCGATTTTTGTGATCGAATAATACATTACCGCAACATGCGAACAATTTATTTCTCGTTAATTTCTATTACCTATAAATCGAAAATATATATTTCTTTTACATATGATATTATTATGTGTATGTAAATTAGTTTTTGACTTCATGTCAAAATAACCTAACTAATCTCTCCCTCTTTTTCTTCCTAATAGCATCGTAACATAGTAACATATCATATGCGTACATAACAATTCTATATATCTAACTATTGATTGTGTTGCATAATGTTATGAAGTTCGAGTCGAACCAGAAAGTTAGCTCATATTTGGAAACTTGGACTTGAAACCTTGCACCGCAAAACTTCTAAACTTCCAAACCACCCATATATATAAGGGGTTTTATGTAACTTGTTGGCATAACATAACGGGATTAAGGGTTCGTTTGGTAAGATGTAATGAAATGTCAAATGAATGAAATTAACGACGTAATGGAATAAATGATGTAATGTAATAATTCATTACCCTTATTAATAGTGTTTGGTTGGTATGATAGGACGGAATGCAATCGATAAGAAAAAGACTAAAATGTTCATTGTTGATAAGAAGTTTATTTAATGTGGTTAATTAATGGTGGAGTTTTTTTTGTAAATTTGATTACATAACAAGATGTAATGAAAAAAAGAGGGGACCCTTAAGAAATGAAAATTGTGGTTTTCGCGTAATGAGTCATTACTTGTAATAAATCATTACATTATTTAATTGTAAATAAACAAGATTTTTTCATTCAATCGTAATAACTGATTCTATTCCGACTTTGATTACATCATACCAAACACTATGTAAAGATTTCTAATAAATAATATTTTACACTAACTAATGTATTATAGTTAAATTAAAATAAATTAAGTACTTTAGATATCAAGCAAAAATTTATAGCCGTTCAAGAAAAGAAAAAAAGAAAAGAAAACCACCTCAAAATATAAGTTAGGTCCACTCTTTCTAATAAAAAGAAAAGAGAGAGAAAGAGACGAAGCGCCCGTTTGAAGTGGCTAAAGCCTATGCTACAATAAGAAAAAGGTAGGTCGTAGTTACGAAGTCACTTAGTCGAACTATAAAGAGAAGAAGGTTAAGGTTACAAAGTAAGGTCAAAATTCAGCAAAAGTTTACAAAGTAAAGTATGTTGCACAGGAAAACGGCTTCTTCTTATTTATTTATTTATTTGTTGGTTTTGTTATCAACAAGTATCGAAGATCCACGCTTCGCTGCGTCGGGTCTATTTTATTGGGCCGAATTTGTAAATAGCGTAAAAATGTGAGTAGTTTCTGTAATTTGATACATAGTTTAAGGGGCTATTTAGTAAATTTAAACGGGCCGGGTTATTTTTTAGACCAAGTGACTTGTTTTGGGCTGGTTATATTTAGACCGGGTTGTTTTTGGTTTCTTTTGGGCTGATTGGCTAAATGACCTAATGAGTGAGCTAGTATTAAAAAATTATAACTTTTATTAAAAAATTGGGACAATTATTTAGTTGTTTTTAGTATATTTATAAGTGCTCACTGAAAATGTTTAAAAATTATTTATTAGTTAATTGAGCTATCTTAAATGTGAACATAATATATTAATAAATCATTTTAAGTTTTTAACACTAGTTGTATAAGTTAAAATGTGAAACTATTTTAAATATGGTAATAATAAGTAAATAAATGACTTTTAAACATTGTTCAGTAGACATTGCATAGCAAAACCCTTTATTAATTTATTTTTTATCATTATCATTTAATCTTTGAACGTATTTTATTTCTATCTACGTTACAAAGCTGAATTATTTGGAGCTTGTCTCCTTTTTGCCGGCTCTCTAGGAATTTCCAGTTTATTACAAGTATTATAATAATTTCCAAAGGTCAAATTACTTTTCTAACAACTTCCACTAAGCATCATAAAAATACCTTTATACTTATTGTGTTTGCAACGTCTAACATTATGTCACCCGAAGATTATAGAGTATTACAGTTGTTTGCTATTAAAGAAATGACATTTAGTGACACAGAAAGCGTCACTAAACTGATTTATAGTCATTCTTGTAAAGAAATGTGAGTAAAAGATTGAATTTTTGAAGTTTAAAGACATGTTTTTATGAAAATATTTTGTCAAAAAAGAAGATAAATTATACGCCCAAACTTTTCTTGTCTCTGTAAATAGGTCTTTATCGATTGGCGATTGTAACGAAATGCACTTTTCGTAAAGGTAATAATGTGCCAATTTAACTAAGTACATCCACTTGGTATAATTATACAGATAGGAGAATATAATTGAGGTGAATATATATATCATTTTAATTTTTACAAATTTATTTATATATATTATTTAGAAATTAGAAAAACATACGGCTATCTTAGTGACAGTTGTTTTTGTGACATTTATTTTTAGCTACACTTTTACTTGTATGTCACTACATGGTATTTTTCATGTATTGAATATTTGAGATGATTTATATACTGTATGTTGATTATATAAGTTTGACCTTTTTTTTTCTTTCTAAAATGCCAACAAACCAAAAGAAACCCGTATCCTAAAAGATTAAATATGTCATGTAGCTCTTGCCCTTGTTTAGTCTAGACTTGTACTTTTGTTAATGTAGTTGTCTTCCACATATATCACAATATTTAAACATAACATTGTTCACATAATTTTACCGGGGTAGAATTTTGCCTAAAAGAGTTATCAACTATGTTAATTCGTCTAGTATCAAAAGCTTACAAGAGAAAGCGTCGCATTCATAGGCAGCAAAGGCTAAGTTCGTTGCATATAAAAAGCTAATTGATCATGTGCGCCATAGCTTGTAGGAATGCAAAATCAAATTTTCTTTGAAAAATTGTAATAGAAAAATCGCAAATAAGTTGTTCTTCCAAGTTCTATGAGGTTTCCATTGTTAATGGAAATACATGTGGCTACAACTATGATATGGATTTAATCAAAGATTTTCAAGCCGCTCGTCCACAAATTCTCTCTCTTTATGTGGGGGGCTTTCAAATCATTAAAAAAATATAAAGACGAATATATATGTTCATGTAACAAATCGAATGTTCGTTTTAAGAAAGTTATAAAAAACAACATCTAGTGTCTTTTCTCTCCAAACAAATATGACGCCACTAGAATTATTTGATAAAGTAGAAAATTGTAGCATTGTGCAAAGAAAGTAAGGAACAAACTTGAAACGGCAAATAGTTTACTAGTTTGATAAACTTATGGATACTTATCACATACATATTTAGACTGAATGTAGTGGTGACCGCAGAAGACATCGAACAAATTAAAAAAAAAATATTACATTAATAATTAAACATTTTACAAATTAAAATACGGAAATAAAAATACACGGAAAAAAAGACGGAAATAAAAAAACATGAACTTGACGGAATTTAAAAATACAACACAGATACGTTTTAAAACATATAGTTCGAATAATATCATTTGGAATAGTAGTTGTTTGATTTCAAATTTGAAAATTACATTACGGAATTGAAAATTACATTATGGAATTGAAAATTACATTACGAAATTAAAAATTACATTACGGAATTGAATAACAATAATGTTAAGCTAATGAAACCATATCCTTACAAAAAACATCAACCACATTTCTTTTTGTAATGTTAAGGTAATGCTTTGATGGTTTAAGAGTAAAAACTGAGACATTAACAAGTATCATAGCAGCTCCTAGTGTAATATCCTTTCCATAACTACCCACGTCAAGGACTTTGTAGTTTATTGTTCTAGGTATTGTACCCGATAGATCTTTCAGAGTCACATTTAAATCTCTAAGAGCATTTGGAGAACAACACTTGACGATTGCAACAATTTGTTACAATTTTCTCTTTTTAAGAAAGTTGTCGATGTCTCCCAAACAAGGGCGGAGCCACATGAGGACCGGGGAGGGTCCTGGCCCCCTAGGTCTAAACACGTTAGTGTATTTATTTGCGATTTCATGTGTTAAAAAAAAATTCATCTCGGCCCTCCCATCTAATGTTTTTCCGGAAAAAAAATTGTTTCGGTCCTCCCACAAAATTTTTTCTGGCTTTGCCCCTGCTCCCAAACATCCAGTTACAGTGCCACCAAATGCATTCACATAGTTAGTGGCGCTAACCCACGCCCCACTGTTAAAATCAGCATCCTCACCTACATCCTCAAATTTTTTTTGCATATATTGTTGTGTCGACATTAAAGCCTCATCCGAATAAAGAATAAATAACTTTTCTTTAAGCAACTTGGCTTGCTGAACAATACTCGTAGGACCGGGTATTATCCTAACTGAATTTGGGGTTGAAGGAGATGGTTTAACATGTGTACTACTAGAGGAACGCACAACGGGTGTTAAATGAAGATCGGAATCATCTATATCTAGACTGAATTCCCATGGTTTATTTTCGTTATTGAAACTGGAATCCATTTGAGATAGTTGGTTAAGAATTTATGTGAGATAATGAGGAGATGGAGAGGGGTATTTATAACGAAAAAGTAGCCGCTCGAATTTAAAATTTGAAAATATAAATACTAAATTTAAAATAACAATACTTTAATAAAAACATTACATTTAAAACAACAAAATTAAAATAGTGATTATTAATCTGATGACTCGTATTCTGAATCATATCTCACCATCCCAAATTCCAAAAAGAATTCATCATCTTCAGCTTGTTTTTGCTTAATTTTCTCCTCCTATACTTTTTCATCCATTGCTTTTTTCTTTTAATGTTTCTCTTAAGGCTTTTTCATCTAGATGTAGTTGATGTAGCTCTTTCTCGGTAAGATATAAATCAGCCAGTGATGACGAACAGCCTA
>BQNB010130103.1:0-18996 GCA_026074375.1 Tanacetum coccineum | reverse complement strand
GAGGTGGTGGTGGGTGAGAAGTGGTGGTGATGCTCTTAAAATCGCCTAGGAGATGTTTTTTTTTTATGTTTTACGTTTTTTGTATGTTTCTGTAAACACATATCTGGTTTTAGTACCAGAATTATCTTCGGCGACATTCCCCAGCAACAAGTCGCTGGGGAAACCATACTTTTGTCCTTTAGCGGAAAATGGCGCGATAACGAAATAATTGGAGAGTTTTTTCGCAAAAGTTAAAAATGTTTTCATCCATATATTTTTACTAAAAAGGTTTCCCCGGCGACATGTCGCCGGGGAACGTTTTATTAAAAATTTTACTAAATTTTTTTTAATATATCAAAACTATATTTTTACTAAAAAAGTTTCCCCGGCGACATGTCGCCGGGGAATGTTTTTATTAAAAATTTTACTAATTTTTTTTTAATATATCAAAACTATATTTTCACTAAAAAGGTTCGTATATAATTATTATTTATAAAATATATAATTATTATTTACAATTATTTTTTATAAAATATATAATCGGTTCGTTTCGGCTGGGTCGGTCCGGTTTCTCGGTTCGTTCCGGTCGGTTCGTATATAATTATTATTTCAAATTATTTTTTATAAAATATATAATTATTATTTACAATTATTTTTTATAAAATACATAATCGGTTCGTTTCGGCTGGGTCGGTCCGGTTTCTCGGTTCGTTCCGGTCGGTTCGTATATAATTATTATTTCAAATTATTTTTTATAAAATATATAATTATTATTTACAATTATTTAAAAAAATATATATAATCGATTCGTTTCGGCTGGGTCGGTCCCGTTTCTCGGTTCGTTCCGGTCGGTTCGTATATAATTATTATTTAAAATTATTTTTTATAATATATATAATTATTATTTACAATTATTTTTTATAAAATATATAATCGATTCGTTTCGGCTGGGTCGGTCCGGTTTCTCGGTTCGTTCCGGTCGGTTCGTATATAACGGATGAGTCGATATGTTATGGTCATACATTAGACGTTCAACGGATGAGTAGATATGGTATGGTTTTACATTAGACGTTCAACGGACGAGTCGATATGTTATGGTTATACATTAGACGTTCAACGGATGAGTCGATATGTTATGGTTATACATTAGACGTTTAACGGATGAGTCGATATGTTATGGTTATACATTAGACGTTCAACGGATGAGTCGATATGTTATGGTTATACATTAGACGTTCAACGGATGAGTCGATATGGTATGGTTCTACATTAGAGGTTCAACGGATGAGTCGATATGTTATGGTTGTACATTAGAGGTTCAACGGATGAGTCGATATGTTATGGTTGTACATTAGACGTTCAACGGATGAGTCGATATGTTATGGTTGCACATTAGACGTTCAACGGATGAGTCGATATGGTATGGTTCTACATTAGAGGTTCAACGGATGAGTCGATATGTTATGGTTGTACATTAGAGGTTCAACGGATAAGTCGATATGTTATGGTTGTACATTAGACGTTCAACGGATGAGTCGATATGTTATGGTTATGCATTAGACGTTCAACGAATGAGTCGATATGTTATGGTCATACATTAGATGTCCAACGGATGAGTCGATATGTTATGGTTATACATTCGACGTTCAACGGATGAGTCGATATGTTATGGTTATACATTCGACGTTCAACAGATGAGTCGATATGGTATGGTTATACATTAGACGTTCAACGGATAAGTCGATATGGTTTAGTTATACATTAGAGGTTTAACGGATGAGTCGATATGGTATGGTTATACTTTAGAGGTTCAACGGATGAGTGGATATGTTATGGTTATACATTAGAGGTTCCTGCCAAAAACTACCATCAATTACTCCCGTCAAATACTCCCGCCAAAAACTTGCGCCAAATACTCCCGCCAAAAACTCTTTTTTACCATAAAAGTAGATACTATCACAACCACAAACATATCACACACTCTTACCATCACAACCACAAAAAGATGGTGAAGATGGTGCCACATGAAGCTTTTGCGTGTAGTTGTGCAGAAGGAGATGTAGTTCTCCGACAATCGTATAAACCTGGGAGTTGCGGTAAAGTATACTATGCATGTCCAAAATCAAAGGTGAACAATCACATGTTTTTTATTTGTGTAATATATAAATATTATGGTTAGTTGTTAAAAGAATTGATTTGTTTACTATTTAACAGCCTCCGAAATATTTTGGATGTGGATTTTTTTATGGAAAGGGCCTCGACTTCGTCAATTGACAAGTTATCCTGTAGCTCCATCTGCAGGACCTTCAACACCTCCAAGCTATTCTTCAGGACCTTCAACACCTCCAAGCTATTCTTTAGGACCTTCAACACCTCCAAGAAATGGAGAGTGCTCAAACTGCAAGCACTTGCGTGGAAAGATAAGTGTACTCAAGGCAAACAATGACATGCCAAACATGCATCCAAAACAACACACAGTTAATATCGGCTCACTATTAACACACAGTTAATTCGGCTGCACTATTTCATGAAGTTCTCAATGAAATGGAAAAACTTGATTGGGAGTAGTTTGTCATGTGCAATGTAATTCGTATGATTTGGAGTAGTTTGTCATTTGCAATGTAATTCGTATGTTTTATTGTATGTGAAGATTTTGTTTAAACCTTTATGATATGAATGTGTTTATGTATAACGATATCACCTCAACATGCCAATGGTACAAACATTAAGACACCTTAAAAACGTATCTATATTTTTTGTTAAAATATACGGAATATCAGACCGAAACGAACCTAAAAACGTAGTTTAGTTGAAAGTCAACAAAGTCAAACACTATCCCCGGCGTCATGTCGCCGGGAAAACTGTCCAAAAAAACCAGAAGCCCAATTTCATAATATAAAAGCCCAAACCAATTGACACTAATTATTTTTTTTAAATTAACGTAGCATCCCCAACGACATGTTGCTGGGGAAAATAGTGTCCACGTCACCTCAAACGTAATTAACACTATTTTTTTTTTTTACTAACAAAGATCACGGCCGACAATGTTCCAGGGAAAACAAAGCGGGAAAAATTCCCGCCATGTTTTACATACAAATAATTGGTCAAGATATAACGATATTATCCCCGGCGACATGTCGCCGGGGAAAAGTTTCGATTTCTTTGACATAAGTCTACGAGAATTGGTGCCACGTAGGACCAATTTTTGTCGTTTAACGACTTTTCCCTAGCGACAAATGTCGCCGGGGAAAATGCCGTCACATGTTCCCATATTTCTTGTAGTGCATAAAACTACATAAATATTTCGGACCCTACAACCTGGACTTGCATTGTTGAAAGTAGTGCTTGTTTTTTATTTAACGCATCAACAACTTTGTAAAGAGCTCATGCCTTATGCTTAATAGAGAAAATATAGGCTTGCAAGAACTCAACCAATTTAGCGTGCCTCAACATGAACTTATGTTGTCCGTTAATATATTTTAGTGCTTCGTGATCAGAATACTAGATAAAATCCTTTGAGACAAGATAATGGCGCCAATATTCTAAGCTACTAACTATTGCATAGAATTACTTGTTGTACGTGGAGTGTTTACGCCATTAGTATCATTCAATTTTTTCACTAAACTAACGTATTCGGCCCCCCCCCCCACTGTGTGTCTCTTTTGACTAATTACTCCACCAATCATGTCCCTGACGCTTTACAATGCACTTCAAACAATTCCTCAAAATCAGGTTGTATTAACACATGAGCCTTAGTTGCTTTACTTTTCAATAAACTAAAGGTTGCTTCAGCTTCTTAAGACTAACTGAACTTGCCTCTTTTCATACACTCTCAGTGATTTGGTGAAATAATAGGTACAATAGTTATGAAATAAAACCATGGTAAAATGACATTAGCTCTATGCGAAATACATATTTCATGAATAGTTGTTGGTGTCTTCTGGTCATTAATGGTGCCGATTCTTGTGGGGTTCATCCGAATGCCTTATTTAGATACAATATATCCCAGAAATAAGACCTCACTAGTGAGAAAGTAGCATTTCTAGATGTTAGCATATAGATTTTGTTCTCTTAAAATTTCAAAAACATGTTGTAAGTGATATAAATGATCCTCCACTGTATCACTATGTACCAAAATGTCGTCAAAGTAAACAACCACAAACTTACCAATATAAGATCGAAATACCTAATTCGTTAGCCGCATAAAGTTGCTTGGTGCGTTCGACAGCCCAAAAGGCATCACCGTCCACTCGTATAAACCATCACGAGTTTTAAATGGCGTATTCCATTCATCCCCAGGTCGCACACGAATCTGATGATACCCGCTACGTAGATCGATCTTTGAGAATATGATCGCTCCATGTAACTAGTCAATTAGGTCATCAAACCGTGGAATAGGAAAATAATATTTTATGGTTATTTTATTAACAGCTCGGCTATCAATACACATTCTCAATGACCCGTCTTTCTTGGGAACTAATAATGCTAGTACCGCACACATACTCATACTTAGCGTTGCAACTCATCATGTTCTTGAGCATTCATTAAATAGGCGGCCTTATGGGGTATGGTTTCTTTTCGGTGATTGGCTTCTTTTTTGTGTCTGACTGGCGAGCATCCTTCATAAACATTCAGTCTATGTTCCGCTATATGTCGTGGAACCCTTGTCATGTCCGCCGGTTTCTAAGCGAATATATTGAGGTTGCGTGTAAGTAAGCCACACAACTATTTTTGGCCTTCTTCCATTAGGGTGGAACCTATGGCTATTGTTTGCTCTGGGTATTCCGGATGGATAGCCACTTTGATTCTTTCTTCCGCGACTTGATTGATAGCGTAAGACTGTGCTTCTGATCCTGAGACCATCGCCCACTCGAGTGGGATAATTTTGCTACTCCTTAGAGTGACTATTCTTCCTAGTACTAGGTATTTTAACACTCTGTGAGCTGTTGATAGGACTGCCTGCATCTTCCTTACTCTCGCCCTTCCTATGATCTCATTGTCAGAGTATGGTGTCTTTTGTTTTTTTTTATTTTTTTCTTCCCCCCTTTATTTTTTTTTTTTTTTTGTAATTCCCCCCTATCCCCCCCTTTTAGCGTTCTATCACAAAGTTCATCATTGTAGAAGTGGAATGCTCCTCATCACCTATCTTCACTAGTAGTGATATTTGACCCATCGGCCATATGATCTCTCCGTTAAAACCAATGAGGGGGTGTGGTGGCCGGGACCATTTGTCTTTTCACCTCTGGACGAAGCTTGCTAAAGCAATGTTCTTATAGTATTTCTGAGGTCGACCCTCCATCTACATACATCCGATGTATGAAGTGTCCTCCTATCTTTTCTTCAATGATCATTGGTGCTTCTGTTCCGTCCTCTTCCTCTAGGGGTGGGAAAGAAATTTCTGGATCTAGAGAGAAGCTTTGCGCAATCCTTTGTCTGGCGACCTTTTTCCATGGTTGAACCATCAAGATTGCTAGAGGTTTATCCTTTCTGGACGCTTCTCCCTTTTTTGTTGTTTTTTGCTGATCTTTTTCGTTACCTAGCTTTAGCTCTTTGATTACGTGCGACATATTTCCAGCCTTTACTAGCTCTTCTATTTGCCTTTTTAAATGCATGCACTCATCCGTATTATGTCCCACTTCCCCATGGAATTCGCAGAACCTGTTGTTGTTTCTTTTTTCCACGGGCGTTGTCATTGGTGGCGAAGTCTTGAATTTACCTTTGTCTAAAGCCAAAATTTCCTTTAGGGATTTTGTTCGAGTTGAACTTGCTCCAAGTCCCCGCTCTGATCTCTGTTGATTTCTAAAATCTCCTTTTCTATCAAAATTTTACTTTCTTCCAGCTTCCTGTTGATTCCATGCCGGAGGTGTTTTCTTCCGCACCTGGTTGGAAGCTGCCTCTTCTCTCCTAAGGAACGCCATGGTTACCCTCATCATTTCATCTACTAACTTTGGGATTTTGTCGTGTAGACATTTAATGAGTTCGGGGTTGGTGATTTCATGCATGAATCTATAGATTCTCATGCATTCTGGGGCTCTCTTAACATGCCTACACTCGGTTTTGAATCTTTGCACGAAATCTTCTGTAGATTCCCCTTCTCTTTTCTTGATGTGGTGAATTTCTACCAGATCTTTGATACACTTCTTTTGCTAAAGGAAGTTTGCTAGGAATGCCTTTTTTAAGTCATCATAGATGTCTACGGATTCCGGAGGTAGGTCATCAAACCATATCCTAGCGGATCCAGTGAGTGTAGAATTAAACATGTGGCACCATGTTGGCATTTCCCAACGTTCCACCTTCTGGATCGTCACTTCCGTCATACGTTTTGACGTTACTTGGCATCTGAGTCTTTTTTGGAAAGTCAAAGTAGTGGATTCGGGGTGTGTCGGGGTGTGAAGGAATCTGTTTCCTTACACACCCATGGCTGGGACAGGTCGTCTTCCTCAATGCTTGACTTTTGCCTCTTCGATCTTGACATCCAGTGTCCTCCTCCGTTATCCTCACTTTCTGAGAGTGGTTTTGTTTTTCGTGAAGTCGTTCCTTCATGGTAACGCCTCTTGGGAGTTAGCTCTATTCTTCTTGATTTGGAACTTTGGTAGTGGCTTTCTGAGTGTGCGGACACATTTCTTCCTTTATCCCCTAGCCTCTTAAATACGCCACCTTTCTTACGTCCCTTATCCCCCATCCTGTTTTTAGGTGACTCTGACCTATCGCGTCTTATCCTAGAAAATACGGGGATTCTGGATATGAAATTTGGTCATCTGGGCTTTAGTCTCCTCATGAGATACCCTCTTACGTCTGGCATCCTGGACTCGGAGTGCTGCGATACTTCTTGGATCTTTGGGTTTTTTCCCAAACAAACTTCGAAATTAAGACGGGCTTTACATCTTCAGTTTTTCCTGCTGCACTTTTTTGATGGACTTCTTTCTGTATTATTGGTAATAACTGATGATAGTATTTGTCACGATACACTCGGAGGGCTGCGTCAGATGCAGGCCCCTTTGGGTTTTAAGGGTTTGCTCATTCCCCTTCCCCACTGTGTTTCGCACGGCGGATGTGGGCGGTGTGGGAATAAGGTTTTTTGGTTCGCTCATGGTGATTATTTTAAGAAACTCAGTTGTGCACCGGATCCACGGATGCGCAAAGTTGTTAAGTTCAAATAAGTGATGATGGTATCGAGTCGGCTTAGAGTGCTTGTTGGGCTGGATCTTTCAATGTTCCTGAGAGTTAGATCTTGTAATGAAACAAAGTAGTTGATTGATTCCTACATAAATGAAGCAAACCGTTCGCTTATCGTGGGGACGAACCCCACGATTAGTCTCCGGCGTGAGAGTAAGAAAACATGTTGTCAGAAGTATGTGTGTGTGTATTGGGAAGAGTGAGAAAATCATGCCTTTTGGTGTGTCAGAGGACTCCTTTTATAGGGGAGTCTAGTACTAGGGTTTTCTAGTATTTCGCCTACAATTGTAATGGTCGGGTGGGACCCTTGTCCGGGCAAGGGTTTGCGGTTATGTGGCTCTGGGACGTGGTTTACCTTCGCCGGAGGCTAGTGATCCGTGCGATTGGCTGCGGAAATGGGGCGGCCTGTGACCGATCCGCGTCGTCTGTTATTTTTTTTTTTTGTGTTCAGGTCGTGCCCAGTGTGGTATCTGGGTTAGTTCCGGAAAAAAAAAAAAACGTGGGGGGCGGGGGGGGGGAACCCTTTTTGTTTATTATTTATTTGTTGGGCCGCGGACCCTAATGTATGGCCGGGACAATGGCCTGCCATACTGGTTATATTCTTCACTCTTTGTATTTGTATATTACTAAGTCAAACTATGTTATGTATAGTACGTTGCAAAACTAATCCATTGAGAAAATAACAAATTACTATTTGCGATTACGTTGCTCTAATCTTTCGTTTCATGCATTTTACCATTTACGAAGTACTTACTTAGAAAATAATAAATTCACAGTAGAGTTTCTTTGGCCATGCATGTGCTGAAAGCAAATAATGTAGTTGGCCGTTCTCAGTTATAATTTTCTAAAATACTAATAATTTTTGAATATTCAAAACAAAATGGCTTTTATTTTCCATAAACTAGTACAAATACAGAACATGATTCCTTTCAATCTAATCATGATAACAGTAATAGAAAGGACAAAAAAAGGAAATGTAGCCACCAGAGCCTTCACATATAAGCTCTTGCTTAGTATAGAAGAAGATCAAAATATCCATAACTTAACAAAATCAAGAGAAACCACATATCTTGATTAACTTAGGCACACTTGAAACCACTTGGGACTTTCTTGCCACAGACATTAAGAAGCAAGCTCAGAGAGACGGGCACGTTAAGGTTGATCCCCAAAACATTAGCTTTAATGGCAGTGCATAGGCAAATTGCGGCCTCAATGTCAGCAAGGCCTTGGATAAGGGTGCAACATGGCTTAACAGGTGGAGAACCAACTACGACTCCAACCAAACTCCGAGCCCAATTTGCACACCCCCCTAGTTTCAAGATGTCATTTCGGAGCAGTAGCCGGCTCTGTGTGGGCGAAGGAGATGGTTTTGGTTTTGGTAACTGTTTATCCCCTCCCCCCCCTTTCCCCCCCACCCCCCCCCCCCCCCACCCCCCCCACCCCCCCCCCCCCTCCGTGACCCCCCCCCCCCCCGCAGTTGTTGGTGTTGGTTTTGGTGTGGTTGTTTTCGGTGTGGTGTTGGCTTCGGTTGTTGTTTTTTTTTTTGTTTATTGTTCGTTCTTAGGTGTTGGTTTCGGTGTTGGTGTTGTTGGTGTGGGTTTTGGCTTGGGGGTCTTAGGAGTTTCACACGTACAACCACCACTAACTGTGGCAAAAAAGAGAAGATTGAGAGCTAGAAAGAAAGCTAGTGAAGCATTGCTCTGTGAAGCCATCTTTAAGTGAGCAACTTAAAATTAGCTTCTTATGAGTAGGTGAAGAGTGAATATGGAATAAGGGGTTTCGAGGGTTTATATAGGTGCAGAAGGGTGATAGAAAAGGTTATCTAATATGCGCATGCACGTCGATATGCATGTAGATGTCAATTGGCCATGTTATTTAATAATTGAGTAATCTATTCTTATCAATCTCTACAGAGTAGAGTAGATATTTTAACATCTCTTTCAATTCACCACTTTAACAATTTATAAAAGTGAAAAACATAAATATTTTTGTTTACCAAAAAAGGCAAATTAAAGACACGAAAAATACAAACAAGCTTCGCAACCAAATGGCCGTGTTTCAAGTGTCGTTTATAACAGTTGTGTGAAATATCCTAAAAGAGTATATTGAAAAGAAAAAAAAAACCATCTTTGTAGCCTGGCCAATATGTAGGCGCACTGTCGCAGTTCTTACAAGTTTGGGTATGCGAGTCTGTGTGAGAAATTCCGGTGTGCAATTATCATATTTGGCATGAGAAGAATGAAACTTAAAAAGTGCAGACGCAGCCGTTATGGGGACAATAATTCGTAGAAGGTATTCCAGGAAAGTTTGTTGGCTGCGTTGAAATCGTGGGAGCTAACCTGTAATACTGACTAAACTGCATGGATAATTTTGCAATTTAATTATATTTTTGACAAAGCAAATAACACAAAAAGGCACTCAACTACTTAAGGTCTCTTTCTAACCAAGGTACTCTATTTTTTTCTTGCACATAAAGGAAGCCAACTTTTTTTTAGCCGATTTAGGTTTCTAACCAAGTGTACTACTGCTGGGATCATTGTTTCTTTTCCTGTTTGTGGGTTATTGAGAGATAGAGAGTATGGTGAGAAAAGGCATGAATGAGAAAAAGGGTGATGATGCTATTAAGGGGAGAGGAGATAAAGGGAGTCATCCCTTGAAGTCGATTCTAAAGAAAACTGGGTACCCGATTCCTATTGTTAACGATAGCTCTATGGGATCTGCTGGTGCTGCCATAGCAGCTAATATAACGAATGCTAATGTTAGTGCTCCTACTGGTGGGGTTTCAAGTCCAAACGCTGCTGTGAATAACTCGAATATGGAGGACACACCTGTTAGGGCTCGAAGACATGTGATAATGGATCCTATTGTTAATATTCATGAATTTATGTCACAACCTGGTGAGAGGGATGTGAGTGTTAACCTTAATATTGATAATGATTGTTCTAATGAGGCTGCACCATAAGATTCTGTTGGGATATGTCCATATCATAAATAAATATACGGCCGAAAATATGTGAGCCTATGGGGGCACACGCTACGTTTATTAATTTAATTAATATATTTATAGTATATTAATTATATTAATATACTTCACGAAATATTAAACGGTATTTAATTATAACGTTAGATGTTATATTTAATTATTAGATATTAACAAGTGAGGGACTTGTTAGTACGAAAACCTAATCCGTAAGGTGTTGGTTGAGACTAGTCAAACTTGAGGAGGTGTTGTATTATGACTTGGAGACCAAGTCATGAGGCGATATAATAAACCCTTATGTTTCATTATTCTTTGACGAAAAGATACACATACCTAACTCGGTCGATATTCGATATTTGATATTTGATATCACACACCCTACGCATGCATGATGTTTGGATACACATGATGATAATATCGTAAGCATGATAATTGAACACATTGATTTACATGCATGACATGTCTCATTCTTAAGGAATAGCTACTAGTTCCTTATTCAATGTGTTTTGCAATCGGTAGCCTTATCCCGTGTGGTTTTCGATCGTGTGACGATAAGAACAAAACAAGAACAAAGTGTTGGGTTGTTTTATTCGTGAAGGAATGACTAGCATCTAAACGTATCTCAGTGACGTGTAGTGTATGCACACCATGGAGGTTCAACTTGGACGGTTTTCGCGTTGTATTATTTATTATACACACGCGTATATTCAAGACGGTGTTTCGTTAATTGCTAAAAGGTACGCGTTCTTGAACCATTGTTAACTATGTTATTCTATACGTGTTAATCTATCCGCTGCGTACTCGTGATATATTTAATGGTTAAATAGATATAAAAACCCGACAGTGGCATCACGAGCCATTGTATATGAATTTGTAGTTACAAGGAATTAAATTGGACAAATAATTAGGGTTCTTGATTAATTTTTTAAGCCCTTTGGGCGTTTTATGTATAAAGATTCGATCTTTGTGCATCAAGATTCAATTTTTATTGGTTATAAAATTAATTATACGAATTCTAGGTTGTATGAAATTTTATAAATAAAACTTGATGCGTTTAATTGTTACTTGATCGGGTTTATGTTTATAATTAATTGTTAATTCGGCTTCCATGATAAATACATGAAATTTATCATGGAGGGATATATGATATAAATCGTGTTAATTGTTAACGATTTATGCAAATATGATGATTAAGAATTAAAACATAGCCATTAAATTTATTTGGTTTCGATCCACGACTTTAAAAGCTAGGAAAGACCTTAGCTATGTCTTAATGGGGCCTAAAAGTTGCTTAAATTTTATGTGCTATGTGGTATATATTCGTATATGGCTTACGCAATCGATTATATCGATGGATGTGGCCGGAGTCATTGGACGAAGGAGCTTTTTATGAATATATACATGTTTTAATTATTAGATAATTTGGATCTTAATTGATATTTGCATGACTTACTGTTATAGATGAGTTTAAATAAATGTTATTTAGTTTAGTTGATGTTTATATGTTTTATTTTAAGTATGACTTGTGAGAAAATAAAAGGGTTTTTCGGAAAACAAATATAAACATGACTAATGATTATCGAAATAGATTCATTCTGGCTATCTTAATGCAAAAGGTCAAAAGTGGATTCGGCTTATATCCGATATAAAATCTTCCATGACTAGACTAGCATTTTATAGTTTGTAATGTATTCTTTAAATTAAAATTTTATTTTTATCAATGACGTAATTTACAAAAGTACTATATAATTGCAAGGACAAGGTTTGGGGAGACTCATCAAGACTTCGGTCTTGTAGACACCATTACCCTATAATACCTGACTACGTTGTAGTTTCCTTACCTTGTATACTATGTAGGAAGTCGCAAATGGTCTAGGGTTTGAATGATTTTTAATCATTCTTTAATCTTTTCCCGCGATAAAAAGCAAATCTTTATATTTAAAGATAAGTTGAATCGTCAATTTTAAGGTCTCACTATTTATGTATTTGATACGATGATAATTGGTGATACAGTAATAATAACTTAACTGAGAATAAAGTTTTTATTAAAATCTATGATACGAAGATGTATGCATGCTTCTTCGTACATATTTGACACGTTAAATAAAATACCCTTTTTCAACTAAGTTGTTGCCATCCAATTTGTAAAAACACTTGTAGATTGCTCTTTACTATGCGTGAGACGTGTGTAGATTTGCAATCTCAAGGTGATTATACGCTTTTCAGTGAGATGGTGAGTGTTACATAATCACAGTTTTTGATTGGACGACTTAGCATTGTTGTGGTTAGACCTATTAACACGCGGCATAGATGGGATGAATCATGCTTACTAGATATTATTGTAATAAAGTAAGTCCCATATGGTTTAGGAGTTGCAATAGTTGTGAACTATCAATCGTTGATTACTTTTTAATACATCATCCCTAGTAGATCAACTGATGTGGTGGTGGTATGTCAAGTTAGGTCCTAACCTTAGGAAATTAATTGTTTATTTGAATAAACGTGGGTAGTTAATTTTCTTTTTTTTTTTTTATTCAAGGAGATTATCGGAAAATACTAAAAATTGAATTGCGATTCTATTAATAGTATTAATGCAACGATAAAACTGTAAACAATGGTTTGTTTCTTTATCAAAGAAGTCAAACCGAGACTCTTTTCCTTGTAAGGAACATGGAGACCCATTCCTAATATCTTTCTTGCTCCAAAAAGTTATAATAGGAACGCAGGAATTGTCCTAATGTAATCAAACTCATAGCAAGCTTAAAAGTTAAGTATATTGCATGACTTATATTTTCATATAGATTTCGGGTGAATATTTTAAAAGGATATAGATCATATAGATAATTAGAGAATATATTCTTAATGCTATCAAATGTTAACATCTTAATGTAAGATGTTTTTATGAAGTTCTTGATTAGAAAAATACCATTTTTACCGCCTAAATGGTAATGCAAATAGGATATATATCTAGTTGATTGTCTTAATCCATAATTAATGGACGAAAATTGCAACCTAATTTTCAAGTTAATCAATAACATTGATGGATAGTCCCTCATCTTTGTTTTTTATTTTTTTTTTTTTTTATACATAGTAGAAATTTTAAAATCCAAGTACATTGCTGTAATTTAGATTCAAAGAAAGTGGAACAATAAATGATCACTATTTGTTTTCACTGGTTATGGACACTTCTAATGTTGTCAATCCAGTGGAGGCATGCGATTTATTTCTGAACAAACATTTCATGTGACTGCTGTCAAATTCAGTGGGAGCTACAAGGTTTTAATCTTGGTAGTAACCTAGATTATTTCTTGCTTATCTTGAAATAATATATACTTTTTCGACTATAGACACTCATGGTTTATTATACAACGTGGTTCTATATCTACTTGTAAAGCTAATATCTGTGACACTATCATATTGTCCACATAAACAAACGAACTGTCTGTGTTGTTTGACTACATATTATGGCTGTTGTGCCATGCCATGTGGGAGAATCTTTATTGTGTGCAAGGTACAACACATGACAATAACAATATGATTAAAGGTTCTCTTGACCGTAAGGTAAGAAACAATATGTCGAGATATGAATTAAAGACTACTTCAAGTAAAATGTTTATGTGTTTTGGAATGTCCATAATAATGAAGTAATCTTAATTTTTATTAAACTACTTCCAAGTACAAGGATTTATGTGATCTTGGAATGTCACAAAAAATGAAAGTAATCCTGATTACTTGAAAATTACAACTGAAGCCAAGAGTAGACGTTCAGACTTACTTTAGTTAAATATGTATATGTTTAATTGTAAAATAATAAACCTTAAGTCCTATTAATTGTTAAAAGACTTTATAACATAAAGTAAGCGTTCAAAACTTACATTTAGTTTAAAATTGTTTATGTTTAATGTAAATTAATAAACATGAAGTCCTTTAATAGTTGAAAGACTTATAACATAAAATAAGTTATATCTTCTGGCTATGACATAAACAAAAGTCCTTGAATTGTTCAAAGGCAAAAAGTACATTTAACATGGATACCGAGTTCTTGAACTAGTTAAAGCCGTATATACTCATTGCATGCAAATAGGTTATTAAAATACTATATATTCAATTTTGTTTGACCAAAATTGCTAAGTATGTGACTAACGAGTATTAAAGTTTTTAAAAGATTGTGATATAAGTCTCACAATAAAACTTACCTCATCGAATACCACAATCATGTATGTCTAGAGTATTGTATCAAATTATTTGAATAATTTGATTTTGATAACTTAAATCATTTCACCTCCGAATCAGTCAGGTTTGAAATTGAGTATGTCTAATATATATCGTAGACTCTAACCTAGAAGGTTAATAAGCCATAATCATGATTATCGAATGTGATGATCACATTAAGTCTTAAGATTTTGAAGTTCTGTTTTTTGCTTAAAAGTCTTATGAAGATCATTCTTAACAACTAAACATATGAATTGTCAATGTATCTTTGTAATGTCCCAAAAAAGAGAAAAAAGTATTGATACTCTGCATGCTAGTAATTATAGAAGAGTATTTACATTACAAAAAGCAAGTGGAGTGTTTTAGATCTTAAACATGATAAAAATCCAATAATTACATACCTTCTTAAAACACTAGTAAATATTAATACGAAGGCTTCTAAATGTTAAACTTATAATGATATAATTTTCGTTCATAGATCCACAAGGATACCTCAAATACTTGATTATTAAATGTTATATCAATATTGAGGAATATGAGTCACAAGATCGTGGTGAACCTATTAAAGATGCATTATTGAATTTTAAATTTTCGTATCATGGTGAAACCATTAATATGCATTTATTGAATTTTGAATTTGATAAATGACTCAAACTAAGCGAATGTTACCGATGCTGTCCACAAAGGATAATCAATTTTAAAAATTAAATGATCTTTAACTCAAGGTATAGACTATGAGTAAAATGAGTTTCTTCAAAGAGAAGAAAAAACCAAAGTGGTTTGGTTCTTGGTTTTAAACTCATAAGGGCAATGTTGTACACATATTTAATGCATGCATTATGATAAGATTTTTAATCATACGCAAGCGATTGTTGTGATTAAATATTCTTTCTATGCACATTAATTATATAAAGATGGTTAATTGTCATGCTAGTGTTCATATAGATGAAATATGACAATGGAATTTAAAACTCTTCCTTAAATGATTACTATTGCGAGGACGGTTAGTAATCAAAGGAGTTTATAAATTCATATAATCTTTATAAAGTGTACAAACGGCAAGAATCCAAGTATGGATTATTGCAAGCATCTAGGAGGATAATCTTAAGTTTATTGTAAAATAAAGACTAACTTCTGCAGTAATTTCTAAAGCTAGTGGGAGTATTATGTTCAGTTTTCTTCACCTGAAGATTTAGGAATTAAACAATAAACCCTGAAATCTATGTTTATTGTGATGACATATGCGTATATAAAATCTAACATATTTGACATACCATTTCGAAAGTCTCAATGGATAATATCTTTTGATAAGATAGACTATGAATGAAATCTTAAAGTTGGACTACGATCATTATGTACATCATTTGTGTAGAGAATAGTAGTATCCTGTTGCATGGATGAAGATGATTTGACAACATTGGTATTTAGTCAAAAGTTATTAGATAATTATAGAATTGAATATCTTAATGGAATATGTTTGGATTTGGGAATTCATTCCTAGATTATGGATTTGTCCATAGTAATGAAAAATCTAAGAATATATATTGCAACAATTTATTGTGCAATTAAATAAACCAATGAGCTTAGAGTTCATGAGGTGCCAAACATTATTAAGGCAATAGTCAATTATTTATGATATTGTTAAAAGATCGGGGGTTATTTTTGTACACGGATGATAAATCGAATTGAGATGACACTCAATACTAGTCATGGTATGATTTCATTTTTGATGATGACCATGTGGACTAGTTGTGCTCGACTGAGAGCATAGTTGCATTATACATTAAAGAATAAGAATACTTTACACTTTTGGAAGCTGCGAAAGATGATTGTTGGCAATAGTTGATGTCACACACCTTATGAGATATAGTGTGTTAATATTGAGATATTTGTATGAACAAACAATCATCATATATATTCAAGAACTTCATTAATTGAATTCTTGAAATAAGTATTCTCAAAATTCTGAAAGATCAAAGCTAGTTGAAATTAATGAAATATATGCCTTGTCAGCAAGTACGATCGTCGTATCTTGAGGCATGATTTGTCAACTAGAATTATCATGCATTTGATCTATTTAGTATTTGGATAAGGGACGTTTAGACAATTTTATTAATGATAATGATATGTGGTATGTGGTTATATTTAATAGAAATTGTGTCCTATATTTGCATGTTTAATCCATGAATAATATTTATTATTCTAAATTAGTCCGTTGTCGATTAACGATATGGGAATATTGTTAAATTAAGACAAATCTGAGTGATTGGTGATATCTTGGATATTAAAGGATGTGTCCGCCAAACTCACATGATATTCATAAGATGAATATTGGACTTCCCCAACTAACAAGATTATTACTTTATGGATCGGCGTCATTAAGTAAATCTTGTAAGTGATTTTAATTTACTAAATCCTTAGACTTGAGATGCAAGTAGGTCTTGCATGTGTGGATAATCCTTCTTGATGTAGTTTAAGTTATCCTGAATAAGGTAGCTAATAAGGACTATTTTCAGAAGTGATTGTGAAGCATATGACTTGACACTTGTAGTCAATAAAGAATTTGTTCCTTCAATAGTTGAAGTATGATGCCACTGGGCCCCTCGTAGGGTTAATCAGATGTATGTGTGGCCGCACCAAAAAACTCAGGTAGATATGTCTCAATGATTTTTGGTAATCTAGATTAATCATATATACGAGAAACAGAATCGTTAAAAATGGAACGACTTAGATCCATATCCATTTTTAACACGGTAACGGAAACAAAAGGATTGTGAATACATAAATCATTTATCCGTGACTTTATGAAACCACACTCGGATATTTCTGGGAGCATTGGCGTGTTGCTAGACGCTTACCAATGTTATTATATTATTTGGTACATGTCCAAGTGGGAGCTGTTGGATTATGTCCACGTAAAAATAATATATGTCCAGGGATTTATTTGAGCCTACAGGGACGCACGCGTTAATACGTAAAACAATTAATAATAAATATATTAAATGTAATATATTTAAGTGATAAAGCTTAACGAGCGTTAAATGTTAATAAATATTTAATGGGAGTTATATTAGTTGTTAATAGTTAAAAGAATGACTAATATGCAATTATGGAGAAAAAGAAAGTATGAGAATTATTTCTTTTTTCCTTAGCCAATTATTTCCTAATCTCAAGATGAGGTGGAATAACTTAACTTGCAAGCCAAGTTTAGGAGTCTATAAATAGAGGCTTAGGGTGTTTAGTTTTCTCATAACTTAAAAAACTAAATCCCTAAATTCTCTTCTTCTCCCTCCCTTGTGTCGTGCGATCGAACCAAACACCCCTAGGGTTTTGGTTTTTGCAATCGAACCCAAACAACCCTTAAAGGGTTTTTCGTGTTGATTGATTCAAGAGTCGAAGGCGTTTGGTGGCTTTATCACTACTAGTACTAGCATACTTAATTGTTTGCTAAGAACGTATTGTGTGTGTTGAAGTAGAGAGATCTTACTTTAGATCTTGGGTGGTTTTCGCGTGGTATTTATATTATACACACGCGTATATTCAAGACGGTGTAACGTTTATTGCTAAAAGGTACACATCTCTAATCTTGTTAATTATGAATTCTATACGTGTTTACTTTCCGCTGCGTACTCGTGTTTAATGGTTAAAAGTTGTAAAAACCCAACAGTTGTATGGTGGGAAGTGAGCCACAGAAAAGTATAATACATTAATACTTCTATAGTGTTGGAAATGTAAAAATGGTTAAGTACGGTATGAGCTGATGGAGTGTGTGAGATAAAAAAACAATATCCATTTTAATGATTATTTTGACATTATTTTAGTAATAACTTTTATTTGAGTTTGTCATGCTATAATGTTTAGGAAAGAACCAATTAAATCATTAAAAATACAAGTGCACTTGCTAAATAGATACAAAAATTGTTTTTTTAGTGGATATATAAGATTTTTAGTATCAAGTAAACCTTTGAGTAAACTGCAAAATACATCTTTGTGGTTTATAGTTTCGAACACTTTACTTCTCTGTCTAAAACTATTCGCATGTATTATTTTTTAGAGGTCAAATGTGTGGCACTTTACATTTTTAGATAGATGATTTTTGTAAAACTTTTTGTTAAACTTTTGTAAAATTCATCCTCAATAAAGATGATTTTAACCAGATATTTGGCTCTTAAGGATGATATTTGCCAATAGTTTATGACAGGGATGTAAAGTTTTCATAAGTGTTAACTAGAATTATCATATGAGACTAACATAAAAGGCATTTAGTATTTCAAAAAAGCTATATAGTGTTCTTATTAATCGAGTACAATATAAAAGCTTTTTAACGATTTAAACATAAAAAGCCACTTACTATTAGTAGGAAACAATGTCCCTTCACCTCTAAATTCTAACCTTCCTTTAAAAACTTCATTTTTTTTATCACAATATAAATTGTCTTATATTAGTGCAAATTTAATTTCTTTCAGTTAATTTCTAATCTTGTTGTAATCTTTTTGTACATTGCGGTGCAAAAAAATTTTTTTTTTGCCTCCCATGTTCGGTTTTTCTGGCTCCGTCACTGCACCTTCCACTACAATAAAAATGTTCTTTAGTGACACACAAAAAGTGTCAGAAAATGTCTAGAAAAGTGTCAGTAAATCCGTTTTTCT
>BQNB010130101.1:2518-18996 GCA_026074375.1 Tanacetum coccineum | reverse complement strand
ACTTGTGCAATAACTGAGACCGAGTGAGACTAGTTCTCATGGACCGACCGATTGTTTTTCTTTTAATGTGCCTAGTTTATTATAATTAATTAATTTATTAATTTTTGTTTCATGTCTATAATAATAATTTCAAAAGAAAAGTAAAATTGCAAATTTGATACGTCTTATAGAAAGTAAACATGTTTGATGTTTTTTTTTGAAGTAACACATGTTTGATGTTAACTAACATTAGTTATTGCATGCATGGAGATTTTTGTGCATGAACATGAACAATTAATTTATTAATTGGCCAATATGTTTTGATAGGTCCCCCATTTTTCAGGACACAAAAACAACTAAATTAAGATACCGACATTAATAAGGAAAATGCTATATCCTAATATTCACAAAAGTTTTCAAAAAAACTTTTACAAAATGACTTGTCACCAATTAAATTAATCTTAATTAATTCTCTCTTTAATTTTTACATTCATAACTCTCTCTTTAATTTTTATATTCATAACTCTCTCAATAGATGCATGACAAACCCTTTTGTGACAATAATTTTTTCTTGGACTCTTTACGCCTTTTAGGTGGCTTACCTTAACTTTCATGTTATTGGCCGACACGACATACAAATGAATATCTTTATAAACCAAACCGAAAAAACCGACCGAAACTAGAAACCGATGGTTCGGTTTTTAATTTTTCAAAAACCCGAAAAAATTCGGTTCGGGTTTCGGTTTTTTAGGATCAAAACCGAACCGAACAAAACCATTATATAATTATATATAATTAATATAATAAACTATACAATAAAATGATAACTAAAATATTTTAAATTTATATTATTGTATGTATGAAGATTATATAATATATATATCTATAATGTTTATATATACAGTATTGTTCGATACGTGTGTTTACTTGACAATATGTCGTTACAATGACAATGATCATACTATTCGTATTTTCACATGCATGTGTGTGTCTCTCATTTATATGTGTATAATTGTAAAATTTTGTGTAAACATTATTGGCTAATATTGACAAAAAATAACTAATTTTTTATGTAAAACAAGTTTATTAATATAAATTAGCAAAAACCAAATTTAAACGTTTTGAAACCGAAAAAACCGAAAAACCGAACCGCAAAAACCGTGAAGCCGAAAAAACCGAACCGCCAAAAACCGAGCGGTTCGGTTTTTGGTTTTATAAAAACCGAATATTTCGGTTCGGTTTCGGTTTTAGCCAAAAACCGACCCAAACCGAACCGTGCACACCCCTAATAAATTGGTTACTAACTTGAAAGTTGAAACAAAAAGGCTTTAAAAATGACACACTCTCTTTTTAATGTAAACCTCACGTGACTATCACACATCCTCAAATACAAAAGTTACTTCTTCTTTCATCTTTATTAATTATCTTTATCTTACCCATGTAATCATTCACTTCTTCACCATTGCAACAAGTTTTTTCTGTAAAGATTCAAAATAATTTCAATTCTTTGCATATTAAACACCGACTCTCATTTTCAGTTTTCAGAAACACATGACTTTTAGGGGGCAAATCACGAAAATACCTTAGAAATTCGAAAAAATTGAACTACAATTTTTTTGGGTGGGGGGACACTTGCCCACCGTACCCCCTCCGTAGCTCCGCCCATGGTTATTGCATGCATGGAGATTTTTGTGCATGAACATGAACAATTAATTTATTAATCGGCCAATATGTTTTGATAGGTCCCCTATTTTTCAGGACACAAAAACAACTAAATTAAGATACCGACATTAATAAGGAAAATGCTATATCCTAATATCCACAAAAGTTTTATAAAAAAAACTTTCACAAAATGACTTGTCACCAATCAAATTAATCTTAATTAATTCTCTCTTTAATTTTTAGATTCATAACTCTCAATAAATGCATGACAAACCCTTTTGTGACAATAATTTTTTCTTGGACTCTTTACGCCTTTTAGGTGGCTTACCTTAACTTTCATGTTATTGGCCGACACGACATACAAATGAATATCTTTATAAAGTATTTCATAATATGAACGCAAGAGGAAGAAGTTAACTTTACGTTACGTGTCATTGGACCCATATCCTATGACCCGGAACAACTAATATGCCCTACCTAGACAACATCCCACTCGTTTCGGACACCTTTAAGATGTCGATTTAATGTATAATTGCATACAAAATTGTAAAATTCACTAGATATTTCATTATGTGTTGGAACGCCAAAACATCACACGTCTTAGCAAGCAAGTTATACATTCGCCAAACAACGTTTTGAAAGAAGACGTTTCAACCCCCTTGTGATTTTTACAAACGCTACTTATGATCATTAGCAATTTTCCAAATAGAACACTAAAATAGTCAATGTAACTATGATTTTTGACTTTTTTGCTAGAGGTATCGATTAAGATTAGACCAGCGTTACAGAAGTTTAAACAAGGTAAAGTTGATTCAATTTTGGTAGATTACTTCTAACAAGAAATGAACCTTAAATTTTTACAATTTATTTGCAAGCTTTATTATTGTCACATTAATAAATTTATATGTTCAAAAAAAAACATTAATAAATTTATACATTTTTGGTAGTTTTGACCAACACACAAAGTGAATAGTAACCTTTTTTTATTCATTTGCTACATTACAATCTACAGTAACCTCTTTCATGATCTGATCTTTTTAACATTTAATTACAGTGCAATCTACAGTAACCAAAACAATATAATATTAGGGTTAGTAGGGGACAAAACACGTAGCATTCTCTACGTATCCCTCTCCTCCCTCATCTCCTTCACAATTATCATACACATCTCTCACACACACATATTTACATCTCTCACACACAAACATATATCATCCTTGCGAGTGCATCATCGCCACAAATAAATTCGGCGACCCAGCAGATTCAATCTGCTTCCTTTTTAATTTTTAACGAGGTTTTCGACCCGCGCTTCGCCGTAGAGCCCGGGATTGTACTTTCGCGGTGCTCAGATCTGCAAATAATATTACTTCCAAACAATTTCCCTCACTATAAAAAACATGAAAGAGTATGGTATTACCAAAGTATTTGTTACACATTGTTTTGCTTCTACTTCTTTGTACAATATCATGTTCCTACATCTATCAACAATCTGCACACTATTGTCCCTGTATCTATCCACAACAGACCTTCTTCTCATCCGCTTGAGGTTTCCTGCAAAGTCATAAAAACACAACTGATTCAAAATGCTACTGGTACCCAAAAAATTTGTCCATGTATGACTTTAAACTCTTTTTAAAAGAAATTAATATAACAAAGGTTCCATGACTATACAGTTTACTTGAAATAGTATCAGTAGAGATTGTGTATAAATCATGGATAATATTTGTGCAAATAGCTCTGAATTGTGTGACTTGGGGCAGTCCGTATATGAAAAAACCTGTTGGCAGTGCTAAAAAACTTATAGGATATTAATAGAAAAGTCAAATTGCAAAAAAATTTCCGCATGAAACTAAGATATGTACAACTACCAAAATCGGGCGGGGCAGTTAGCGGCGCCAACAGTGTTCTGGAAGTCCATATCAAGATCAATAACCCTTTTGCGGACATAGCTGCATTAACAAAAAGGTAATCATCTATACACTTGACTCTTACAGATTAAAGCGAAGATAACTTAAACACAAATAAACTAATAAGATTTATAAATGATCATTAACCAAACTTGTTTTAAGAATTACTAACAGTAAGCCAGTAAGCATCATAAATAAGCTTACCCAAACACCAAAAGCCAATATAAATGGGTGTTTGTCTAAGCTTACGTTTTGGGCTTAGGCTTTTATATCATAAGCAGGTTAACCGACCATGCTAAAGTAGCCAAAGACCTTCAAAATAGTCGTTTAGGTCAGTTGATTATCAAAGATAAAAAAATTTGAAAGGTTAATGTATAAAAAAATGTTAGCCGGGGCTAGAAAAAAGGTTTAGTTACTTATCAAAGACCAAAAAAAATTTAAACAGCTGATAGGCGGTCGGAAAAAAGTCATTAATACACGCTCTTTAGTGTTTAGTTTGTACCTAACTCGGTGTAAGTCATATATAGTGTGTTTTGTGTTTCAATGATTCTGTTACTATTAGACAAAAGGGCCAGAATTAAGAGAAGGTATGACATATAACAATAATTACTGTCATTTTTTTCAGAAATAAGCTAACGTCACGTGCGTTGAAATAACGTATTAGAATCCCAAACAAAAAGAAATTATCAAGAGCCATTTGAAACATTTAGTAGTAACAGTAAAAAGAAACTTACACTTTCGTTTTGAGCAACCGTTAACTGATAAGACCTTTGTTGTAAGTAGTGGCTCCACATTTTGTGGGGGAGCTCGATGATGTGCTGTTGTTAGGACTTTTTGAACCATCTACGTGAGTTTTCTCCCAACGTCTTTGTTGATAAAATTAATGCCTAAAAAACATATTAATGTGTTTTCACATCTTACGTTTTGATAATCACAAAATATATAAACGTTCAACGTAACATAAGTATTTAGTAGTAAATTCTTATTCATCAATTTACATCACTTAAATGTATGTCTAATATAAATGCTTAATGTATTTTACTGATCAAAAGAAAATTTTTATTCATCCTCAATTTTTTTATAAAATGTTGGATACTTTTTTTAATAAACATCATCAAAAACAATTTCTACATTTATAAAAGATTATGTTTTATTCAAAATAACATTTTAAATTTCAAATTTTCAAAAACCTAAAACGGCTTAGAAAAAAGTCCCAGTAACACTACCTCCCTGAAATAGTGAACAAAAAGAGGAGGGGTCTGAAAATGAGCGGCCTCCTTTAAAATAACATGGCGGGCCCCTTAATTATAGGGGGCGTACACCCTTTTTAAGGGGATCGGCCATAGACTCCGTCCTCTAGTTCTTCCATATATAATACTGGACTATTCCCAACATTTTTCTTACCTTTTGACTCATTCTTCTGTTCTAAAACAGCCCACAATCTCTCTAAATCTTTGATATTAATCATAAAAGCTTTGTTTTCAAGTGATCCAAGCTTGAATTCTCAAGTGCAGAGGAAAAATACTTTCTCATTAATTGAGAGTATTACAGTCCCCAAGTATACATTGCAATCTTATTGCATCCACACCATATCTTGTAAATCATTTGTAAATCTTGTAAAGTTGTGTAGTTATTAGATTTTGGTGATTGTTGTAAGTATAGTTGGATCTTGGTGATCCTTTCTAGTAGTGTTAGTTAGTTGTGACATAAGTAGTGTGTGAGGACAAGTAGGAAGTTGTGAAGTTGTTGGAAGTGGTGAAGAAGTTTTGTGTTGTGTTCAAGGTGTGAGCTAAGTTGTGTAGTGGAATAGTTGTAAAAGTAGTAGTGCAGTTGTGAAGTCGTGAACAAATTATAAAGTTATGTTGTGATATGGATTGGTCTAGCTAAGATTAGAAACTCGACATCTTGCTTAGTGTCGGAATAGATATAAGCATGCTTGTGTACGGTTTCTCCGAATTAAAAGGAGGCTTGTAGACATAGTGAAGAAAAATCTTCGAGTTATTGTGCTCGGGGGAGTGGAGTAGACCGAAGAGGAGCTTAATAACGAACCACATATAAATTCCATATGTTGTGGTTTGATTCTCCAACTCTTATCTTTTTATTTGATTCTTACTTATTTATATTGTTCATATTGTGCAAGTTTTGAATTCGCAAAAAGTCGAATCTAAGTTTTTATAAACAAACATAAATATTAAATTAAAAAAAAATAAAAAAAAAAAAAAAAACCCCCCCCCCCCCCCCCCCCCCCCCCCCCCCCCCCCCCCCCCCCCCCCCCCCCCCCACAAAAAAAAAAAAAAACCGGTAATCAATTCAACCCCCCTTCTGGTTTGTCCACATTGGTATCAGAGCCACGCTAAACAAGATTTTTAAAATAAATTGTATTTTAAAACTTGAATCGATCTATGAAATCGGAAAAATATTTAGAAGGGCAATCTATGCAAAGACCACCACTATTTGAAAGTGATGGATTTATTTATTGGAAAAATAGATTCGAAACTTATGTGAAGTCAAAAGATCTAGATCTTTGGCATGTTATTACCGATGGTGATTTTCCTCCTATTCAATTTAATCCCGAAACTAAAAAGGATGAAATTGTATCTTTTCATAAACAAGATGATGATCTTAAAAAGAAACTTGCAAAAAATAATGAAGCTAAAAAATGGTAATTCATAATGCTTTGCACGTAAATATACGAAAGAATTTTTATGTGTCAAACCGCAAAAGAAATTTGGGATACTTTACTAATCACTCATCAAGGTAATAATCAAGTCAAAGCTAACAAAATAGATCTTCTTGTTCAACAATATGAACAATTTATGATTCCGGAAGAGGAGTCAATAGATAATGCCTTTGCTAAGTTTAACACTATTATTACTAGTCTAAAAGCACTTGATGAAAGTTTCTCTAGCAAGAATTATGTTAGGAAATTTCTTAGGGCACTACATCCAAAATGGCGCGCGAAAGTCACGGCGATTGAAGAATCAAAGAATCTAACAACCTTACCTCTTGACGAACTAATTGGAAACTTGAAAGTTTATGAAGAAGTAATAAAGAAAGATGTAGAAACGGTTAAAGGCAAGAAAGAACAAAGTAGATCACTTGCATTAAAAGTGAAAAAGGAAGTAAGTGATAAAGATAGCTCAAGTTCCGATAGTGAAGACGAAGTGAGGTTTTAACTATGTTGTTTTATGGCCGTAAAGGAATTCAAGATTTCTTCAAGAGACATGGAAGATTGACAATGACAACACTCGAGGCGATAGAAAAAATTCCAAAGAAGTAGAATGATGGTTATGTTAAAGTGAAAGAAATGTTTTGATGTGGTGACCCAAGTCACTTCATTGTAGAATGTTCAAAGCCGCCAAAGAACAACGATCAAAGAGCATTCATTGGAGGAGCATAGAGCAAAAATAGAGAAGATGAGGTGGAAAAGACTAAAGATAAAGCTTGTCTTGTAGCTCGAGCGCCCGATGAAATATGCTTAGGAGTAAATTTGAGAACCGATGAGGTGGATTAAGTTAATAGATGCTCCAATAAACACATGACCGTGGTCGAAAGTTGTTTTTACTTATACAAAGCATACAAACGGAGGTAACGTAATTTTCGGAAGCAACTTACGCGGTAAAATCATAGTAAGGTTTACGATTTCTCAAGACTACCTTAATTATTGAAATATTGAGCACGTAGATAAACTTAACTTATAACTTGTTAGTATAGGTCAAATATGTGAATAATAAATGCAAATGTAATATTTACCGAACACGATGCCGAAATTATAATAAACAAAAAAGTTTATAGGTAAAGGATTTAGGAAAGGAGGATTATAGGTAATGAAACTAGGAAATAAACCGGAAGACAAAATATGCCTTGCAACATTAGACGAAAATTCCACACTGTGGGATAGAAGATTAGGTCACGCTAATATGCAACTAATTCAATCATTAGCGTCTAAAGAATTAGTTAGATATCTACTTAAACTTAAATACGATCGACATTTTTGTGATGCTTGCAAAGTTGGAAAGCAAGCTCACGTAAGTCACAAGGCCAAAAATATAGTCTCAACAACTAGATGCTTAGAACTACTTCACATGGATTTGTTTGGCCCCTCCGCCATACGAAGCTATGGAGGAAATCGTTATACCTTAGTAATTGTAGATGTCTAATCTCGATACACTTGGACTAGATTTTTAGCAAATAAAACCGAAGCCTTCTAAGAATTCGAAATATTTAGCAAAATGATCCAAAACAAATTAGGATGTTCTATTGTATCAATTAGAATGGATCATGGTCGGGAATTTGATAATGAAGTACAATTTGGAAAATATTATGATTTAATATGGTTTCTCACAATTTTTCCGCTCCTCGTACTCCACAATCAAATAGGGTAGTAGAAAGAAAAAATCGCAGTTTACAAGAAATGAGTAGAACCATGTTAAATGAACAATCCATTCCTCAAAATTTTTGGTGCAATGCGGTCGATACATCAACTTATATAATTAATAGAGTTTCTATTAGACGTATTTTAGGTAAAACTCCATACGAGTTGTTAAGAGGTAAGAAACCAGACCTTAACTATTTTAGAGTATTCGGAAGTAAATGTTTTATTCTTAATAGCAAGGATTACCTATTCAAGTTTGTGACACCAAGTCGTACGAAGGTGTTTTTCTAGGATATTAGCAAAATAGTAAAGCTTACATAATACTTAACAAACAAATAATGAAAGTTGAAGAGTCATTGAATGTAACTTTTGATGAAACTCCACCTCCACCAAAAAACTTCCCATTGGAAGATGATGGAATTAGTCGATTGGAAGCTATTGAGGTTAGTAAAATCAAACATATAGGCAATGATCTTGATAGGACATTTATTAGAAAATAATTCAATATGGACAAACCTTAAAGATTAAATGTCATACACCTAGAATACGTTTTTGGTAATTAATCAATGAACTCTTAGGTCAGCAAGCATCTATAAATAATCCAATTTCTTTTGCTTTTATTTCAACAATAGAACCTAAAATATAAAAGGAGCATTAAAAGATGAAATTTACATAATGGCCATGCAAGAGGAACTAACCAATTTAACAAATTTTATGTTTGTGAATTAGTCCCAAATCCTTGGATTTGACCATTATTGGAAAAAAAATGGGTATATAGAAATAAACTCGATGAAAATGGGGTCGTAAATAGAAAATAAGCTAGGTTGGTAGCCAAGGTTATAAATCAACATGAAGAAATGATTATGATGAAACATATTGCACAGTAAGTAGACTAAAGTTCATATGAATACTTTTAGCTTATGCTTGCGCACTTGAACTTTAAGTTTATACCATATGGATGTGAAGAGTGCAATTCCTTAAATGGTTTTATCAAGGAGGAGGTTTACGTGGAAACAACTCGGGTTTCATTGACTTCACGGAAAACCTAATTATGTCTATAAACTTATGAAAAGCTCTTTATAGTCTAAATACAGCCCCAGAAGCTTGGTTCGATCGACTAAAACCTTTCTTATTAAACATAATCTATTCTATGGGAATGGTAGATATCACTCTCTTCACTAAATATAAGACTCCAACATATTCATTGTCAAATTTATTGTTGGATATCTATTATATTAGGATCAAACTTTCAAGAAATGTGTGATGACTTGCACAAGATTCATGCATGATGAGTTTGAAATGAGTATGATGGGGGAACTAAACTTTTTCTTAGGATTACAAATAAAACAATTAGATGATGGAATATTTTTTAATCAATCAGAATATATTAAGGAAATGCTTAAGAAATTTAGACTAGAAGACTCTAAGCCAATAAAAACCCCTATATCTACGGAAACTAAACTCACAAGAGACGAAGAAGGTGAATCCGTAGATAATACCAAATATAGAGGCATGATAGGTAGTTTATTATACTTGACGGCAAGGTGACCCGCTATCATGTTTTGTGTTTGGCTTGTGCACGCTTTCAAGAGGATCCCAAAACCTCTCAACTAGAAGCGGTTAAACGTATTCTTTCGTTACATTAAAGGCACTTTTGCATTTAGAATTTGGTATCCTAAGGATCCGACATAGAAAACGTAGTTTATGCGGATTCAGATCATGCGGTAGATAGTAGATCGCAAAGAGACTAGTGGTGTTTGCCGTTCATGGGATTGTTGTTTAACCATCTTGGTTTGCGAAGAAGCCAAAAATACCGCCTTGCCTATCTCCACAACCGAAGGCGGCGGAATTATGTGTAGCGACGGAAAGGCATGTCAACAAGCACTATGGATGAAACAAGCTCTCGTAGACTTATGGCATGAGGTTAGACGATATTCCAATAAGTTGTGTGATATACAAAGGGCTATTAGACTTAAGTATGAATCCCGTTCAACACTCACGAACAAAACACATAGAAATTTGCCACCACTTTCTCCGTGATAATGTTCAAAAAGGGAATATCTCTATAGAAAAGGTCTCATCGGAAGACAACATAGCTGATATTTTAACTAAACCACTTAAACGTGAACCATTTAACTACTTACGCCTTAGGTTAGGAATTGATTGGAACAAATTGACTAAGTTTTCAACACTGAAAATTAAAAATGAAATATTTGTCAAAAATCTGAGAATTTTTTTTCTCAGATGGCGGCCCCTTAATTTATAAAGGGCGGCCCCCTTAATTTTAAGGGGACCGCCCAGACATTAAGGGGACCACCCACTGGAAAAAAAAATTATCTTTCTTTTCTCTGTGTCTAGGCTTCTGTTTTGCACAAAAAAAACACAAGATTGGGAAAAACCTATAAGCAATTTTTTTTCCTAATACATATTTCATTAGTCCCAATCCATTATTTTCTAAAGAAAGTCTTTCTCACATCTAGGATCACATAAAATTAATTTTCATATATTTTTTAAATATGCAAAAAACATTTTTTTTTCATAATGGTCTCTTAATTGTTGTCAAAAATATATAATCTAATATATATTTTCGACAATCTTGGTTGAGCAAAACTAAATCAAGGAGCATTTGGATTATTTCTTAGGTTTTGCATGTCTTAGTGTCGAAATAATCGCTACTCCACATTTGTCGCACTTAGGCACACACTAGTATTTGCACAAAAGCTTGTTTCGTTTTTTAACTTAACCCCCTATCATGATTATTTTTTTGTGCATTATATCTAGTTGCTATTTCATATGCTCTTCACTCAATTCATATATGATTATATGCTAAAATTGTGTGAAATTGGCTATCCTACATATGTAAAATGTTGAATGCTTAATTGCTATGTGCTAAAAATCTTAATTGCCATAAAATGATGGACTTGCTTTCAAAATTAACTTCAAAACAGAAACCTCACACAAATATTTTGAGAAAAATCGTAAATTTGGAAAATCTGAGAAATGCCATAGGGGGCCCCTTATTTTAAGGGGACCACCCCTATTTAGGGGACAGCCTTGTTTTACACGGATAAATATTATTTTTTTTTCCTTTTTACCAAATACCCTCTAGACTTAGCTACTGTTTCCCTAAATTCACAAACATTTTTTGGATTTGATCCTTTGAATGTCCATTCTTCCTAATTTAAACCTTTCCTCTACTATAAATACCTCATCATAAGCTCTTCTTCCACAATCAATCCTCAACAATGTCATCTCCATACTAAACCTCACTCCAAAACCATCAAGGGTAGCCAAAATGAGTGTGAAAACCCATTTGGGAGGAAGATACCAATGAATTTGCACAACACCTCAATGTGCTCAACACCTACTTCATCAATACAATACCCACTAACTCCCTCCATCATGAACCATCTCAAGAAAACAATCACCCCAATCAAACATTACCAAATCCTTGCATTAAGGACACTTTCACATCACCACAAGTTGTCTCACACCCTCCATTCCCCATCTCACCCTTCAATTCACATGCTACTCATACTCAAGCTCCATCTCAAAAATGACAACCGAACTCCTACATTAAGTACACTCCCAATCAAACCAAGGTATATTACGTCCTCCACGTTACTTATCACCATAAATAACATGAAAAACTCCACTCAAGTTCCACCTCAATGTGTTAAACAAACTTTCAACACACATCACCTTTATCTCCATGTAGTGTAGCCTTGTTGATGACATTAATCAACTTCAAAGACCTATCAAAAAATTTAGCAATGCTCCTCTCCAACATCAACAAACAACAATTCCGCATTACCTTTATCTCCAAACTTACCACACACCCTCAACATCAACCAAGTTGAAACACATGTTGGGTATTGCCCTTGTTGCATCTTCTCCAAAAACAGTCCTTGCTTTAAGTGAGGATATCTATTGGATTGATTTTTCATCACTTGACCTCTTCACAACCTAGGGTCAAGGTGATTACCCTTCAATAAGGCCTTCCGCTCTAACTCTCCTTCAACTAACACTGTCTCATAATATGCCTACAAATAATCGTCAAACCCTTTTGTGTCGCAAGCGAAGTCAAAAATCTTCTGATGCTATTTAGGATTTTCTTGATGTATTAATATGCTCCTAAAGCATATTTGTTTTTCTTTTTATGTATATGAATGAAGTATCTCTTGCTTTGATGTTTGCTTGCTCTTGTCATATTTTTCCTTCCTTCTTGCTATATGTTAGAAATATTTGTATTGTTCTAACTCGGTTTTGTAGCTAAGCAACCATAGCTCGATTCCTTGGTGCGGGGGGGGGGAAGGGGGGGTTGGTGGGCGGGGGCGGGGGTGGGGGTGTGGAGGGGGCTCGAACGAGGGGGCGCACCTCAGGGGGGAGTATTTATTCCTATTAATTTTACTTAGAAATCCTTCGAACGATGCCTTTTTGATTCTTACTAAAAGGGGGATAAATGTCATGAAAACTCACTAAATACTTGTTTAAAAATAATTTTACATTTAATGAGTTTAAATTTTGTAATCATCAAAAAGGGGGAGATTGTTGATAAAATATAATACCTAAAAACATTATTATTTATTTTTTCTCTTCTTTCGTATGTGATAATCACATAAATATATAAATGTTCAAGTAAATCTAAACGTAAACAAGTATTTAGTAGTAAATTCTCATTTCATCAATTAATACTCTTTACGGTAGTTTGATTTAATTGCTTTTTGTATGGTTTGATCAAAGGAAATTTTTATTCAACCTCATATAATACTTCACAATTCATTTTCTACTTGTAAAAGTTTTGTTTTATTCCAATATAAACATTTTGAATTTCAATTTTCAAACCTAATAGACGGCTAGAAAAAAGTCTAGTAAACACCTCCCCAGAATAGGAAAAAAGTGGAGCGTCTGAAACTGGGCGGCCCTCCTTAAATCCATAGGCGGCCCCTATTATAAGGGGTCTGACACCCTATTTAAGGGGACCGGCCTTAGACTACGCTCCTCCGTTTTTCCTATAAATACTGAATTTTCCCCAAAAATTTTTTTACATTTTGATCATTCTTTCGTTCTAAAACAGCCCACACACTCTCTTAAATCCTTTGATAATCTTAATATAAAGCTTTGTTTCTAAGTGATCCAAGCTCAATTCCTCAAGTGCAAGAGAATAATACTTCCATCATTAATTGAAGAAGTATTACAACCCAAGTATACATTGCAATCTTATTGCATCCACACCATATCTTGTAAATCATTTATAAATCTTGTAAAGTTGTGTAGTTATTAGATTTTGGTGATTGTTGTAAGTATAGTTGGATCTTGGTGATCCTTTCTAGTAGTGTTAGTTAGTTGTGACATAAGTAGTGTGGTGAGGACAAGTAGGGAAGTTGTAAAGTTGTGAAGGTGTGAAGAAGTTGTGTAGTTGTGTTCAAGGTGTGAAGCTAAGTTGTGTAGTGAAGTTGTAAAGTAGTCGTGAAGTTGTGAAGTCGTGAACAAATTGTGAAGTTGTGTTGTGATAGATTGGTTCTAGCTAAGATTAGAACTCGACATCTAGCTTAGTGTCAGAAATAGATATAAGCAACGTTGTGTACGGTTTTCTCCGCCATAAAGGAGCTTGTTGACATAGTGAAGAAAACTCTCGAGTTAGGTGCTCGGGTAGTGGAGTAGGCCGAAGAGGAGCTTCATAACCGAACCACTATAAATCCGTGTGTTGTGGTTTGATCTCTCCAACTCTTATCTTTTATTTGCTTCTACTTATTTATATTGTGCAAGGTTTGAATTCGCAAAAAAATCGAATCTAAGTTTTTATAAACAAACATAAATATTAAATTAAAAAGCGGTAAACTATTCAACCCCCCCTTCTAGTTTTCCACAGTCTTAGGTTCATATTCCTCTAAACACGAATTCTACCGAAAGTGATGCTACATCTGTTAGTCATGCTTCACCACATTATTAGTTCTTTTGGGTGTCATTGTTAAAAACACCCTTATGACTGTGAGGTCTTAGTCACCTCTTTGCTTCTACATGTGATAACAACCATATTTTAATATACATGCAAACATCTCTGCATTGAAGAAGTTGAATACATTTCTAAATACGTTTTTTCATTTAAATTAACTTATGATTTTTGTTTAAGAAATGAGCCAAAATCATCAAAATTGAAACATGAAAAGTAGTGTGAAGTAAGACTATATTACTTCTATTAGTCTTTTGACTTGCAAGTATGGGCATTTAAGATGGATGAGAAGATCAAATGGTAAACTAACTGATAATTAAAGATGTAATAATCACTTTTACGCAACTAAGTGGTGTTTGGCGTTGCGGCCTAAATGTGTTTTTACTATATTAAAGAGGGCTGTCATTTCAAATAAGGGGTGTCTGGAACTTTTTTTTATTTTACTCTTGTAGTTAACTCTCGATGTGAAAGAAAATCAACAAAATAAAGATGCATTCATCTAACCTAGATGATTATACGCAATGCAAATCTATGTCTTAAAATCGGCCAAAGCACACCCTAAATAATCAGACAACATAGTTCAAAAATAAAGACATGAAACTCACTACTTAGGTTTAAGAGCTAGTCCAGCGGCGCCTTAAACACCAGCTCTTCCACAACGGTCTTAGCACTTTCCCACTCAATTATCGCCTTCTCCGATGCCTTTCTGCAACCTAAAAAAATCATCTAGCAGTAACTGCATTTCTTCGAAATTCTAGATCAAACCAATACAGAACCTAGGAATTGACACTCACTTTGATTTTCAATTTGCACTCTTGACTGATGCTTGTTTATCAGACCATGGCATCTAATCAAGAACTGCAAATGTAACAAAACTGAGTTTGTTATCATCGAGGTGGTGATTGTGATCAATTTATCTGAGGTCTGATACATTTACAGAAATCTAAATACTAAATACAAAGACCTAACTGAAAATGTACATCATTTCTGTGTTTATTCACGATCACTTGTAGTTGAGTCTAAGGATATATTTGAAACAAATGGAAAGTAGTACCTTATTTCAAACAATGTACTATTCTGCGAAATAAGCGCCGTTTCAAGATCCTCCACCGAAAACTCAACTTTAATATTCAAAAGCGGCCTAAACACATGCAAAGCAATTTACATTTCAATTGTAGCCTCCAACTAAAAAAGCCCATTTCTTAGAAACAAACTCACATTCAAAAAAGTAAGTATTAAAGCAAGCTTCAACATAGCCTGAATAGTTACCGCGATAATTGCGACTCCTAGGGTGCGTCTCCAACCAATGAAGTGACAACTTCCCTATACTCCGCGATCTCCCGCCGTCTTCTCAACCACCACAGTGTTAGGAACACGAAAGTGTCAGTCACTTCCATAGATAACAGTCGTTAGCTCGTTAAGTAATTTTTGGAAACTTACATAGGTAGTTAGACAAAGGCCCATGGATAAGCCCATCAAGCCAAGGCCCATCCGCCCCTTGTAAGTATATAAACACCTCTCCATGCCTTAGAAATGTGGTTGGTTGGTTGTAATTTCACATAGTTAATGCATTTCTTTTCTCTTACTTTCTCTCACTAGAAATACTCCCTTCCTTCCCACTTTCTCTCTCTAGTTCTTGTTGTTAAAGATTACTAATATTCTACAATTGGTATCAAGAGCCATGGAGTGATGTGTTTAGTTATTGTGTTTTACTTTTGGTTCGTGTGTTTTTACTTGCAAAAATCATCCTTTACTTCATTTTATTCTTTGTTTCTGAAGCTATAGGGTACACTCAAGGATCATTTACTTTGGTAAATCTGATCTAGTATCTTTATGATATAGGTGTACAAGCTTAGAATCAAGAAAAACATTATTTTTGTTACTTTTGTGTTCGAAAACCTTTACAAAGAACAAAATCTTAATTTTAAATTTTTTGGCTTAAAAACCTTAAAGTTTTCATTTTTCTTGTTCCTATAGGGTTAGTAACACTAGTTGTATAAGATTTTTTGCAAAAAACCCATCAAAAAAGTGTCTTTGTGTTTTTGAGTTTTTGAGTTTCGTAGTCGAACAACTTGCTTCTTAGTTTCAGTCGAACAACTATACCAAACAACTAATTTCCAGTTTGTACCGAACAACTGAATTTTAGTTTGTATCGAACAACTAATTTTTAGTTTGTACCGAACAACTCAAAGCCAGTTTGTACCGAACAACCCAATACAATTAGTACCGAACAACTATTTTTTAGTTTGTACCGAACAACTCAAAGCCAGTTTGTATCGAACAACTCAAAGCTAGTTTGTACCGAACAACCTAATACAATTAGTACCGAACAACTCAAAGGCAGTTTGTACCGAACAACTCAAGCGCAGTTTGTACCGAATAACTCAAGGGCAGTTTGTACCGAACAACTCAAGGGCAGTTTATACCGAACAACTCAAATTTCCAAATTATACGGTTTATTTCTTTGACTTGTAAAATCCCGTGAAACATTAACTTATTTTCTCGGTTTTGTCAAGATTTGTAAAATCCCGCATAAGTTTCAAGACATAAAACACACAAAAGATAACTTATAACAACAAAATTACTTTCAATCACCGTACGA
>BQNB010130100.1:0-18996 GCA_026074375.1 Tanacetum coccineum | reverse complement strand
TAAACTCAAACTCCCAAGTGCTTAACTAAATAAGCACTTGTGGTGTTTTTTAAAAGTCACAGTTTAAAAAGATGGTTTAGAAAAACTTTTGGAAAACAATTTTAAAGTTTGAAAACTCTTAAAACAGCTTTAAATAAGCTTAAAACTTAAGCTTAAACTAGCTAAATGACCATAACCCAAACACACAACCATTTTGACCCGTTTTCCATATTGACCCAAACACTCCCTTAATTTTTAAAAGGGACTTTTTAAACCTATAAAAGCTAGTTTAAAACTGAAATTTTTGAAGACTAATTATACTTAAGCTATTTAAGACATATGAAAGACAAAAAGCCAAGCAAATAAGCACTTGAATAAGCTATGACAGAAATAGCACTACTTGACAGTTTTAACTAAAATTGCATACAAATGAAATTAAAAACATTAAAAGCATACTTAGATCTAAATTATCACTAATAAGCACAACAACAGTAATAAGCTAAGGAAATAAGCCAAATAAGCTTATTTGCTACAGTAAATAAGCAAAAATTGAAAGAAAAGTACCTTTAATCCTTTGCTCAAAAAGGATTTTTGAGACCTATTTAAGCTCTAAATCCCTACCCTTAGCTTATAAATAAGCTAAAACTAAGCTGAAAACCCAATAAGCCATCCATATCAGCTTATTCATCCAAGCTTTTTCCAACAGTACCTTCTATTTTCTTGTATTTTCTTTAAAGTTTGGTGAAAATGTTTATAGGACAGATTATAAGATAGCTTAAATGAAAACTTAAAAGATTTTAAGAACACTTGACACTTAGAATACAAGTAACAATAAAAAGCTTAACTGAATTGCATTAAGAGTCGAAGTACAAGTACATAAAGAAACTTTTAAACTGAAAATTTAAACTTAAAAACTCTAAAAAATTACACTTGAACTACTTAAAAACTACTTGGCCACAATGGCTTTTACAAAGCTTTAAATAGGAAAAAAAATCGACTAAGCTCTTCTTCTTTGTCTTCTTTCACTTGTGTTTCTTTGAAGACACATAAAGTGCATTGTGCTTGTTGTGAGAGTGTAAAGTCAATGCACATCCTGTCCCTTGGTTTTTCTTGAAACCCAAGCCGATTGCTCTCAACCATCGATTGGTTTTTGTGTGGGTTTGGATTGCCAACATGGCAAAGCCTCTTTTTAGGTGGGAAAGATAGTGGAGAGGAGGGGGGAGGTTTGCCCATGGGAGAATTGGGGTTTGCAGGATAAAACGGGGGTGGTTAACCCGTGAGTTGGTCCTGGGTTTTTGGGACTCAAAAATGGCGGGAAAGGGTTTATAAAGGTTGGGGGTGACAGGTAATAGTTTAGGGGAGTTGTCACTTTTGGTCCTCCAAAGTTATAGTGAATGTTGCAAGGCACGTCCTTATGGTTAAATAACTTTGGGGACTTGGCAAATTAAGTCCCCAAGAGTTATATGTCTAATTGCACCGTAAGTCCTTGGTAGATATAACTCTTTGGACTTGGCAGTTTGGGCCCTTGGAGTATACCTTTCCCTTATTGACAGTTTGGCCCTTCTCTTCTTTTCCTCTTAATTTCTTTTATAAATATAAGTTTAGGGATTTACAAGTTCAGTCCCTAGACTTATATTTCTTGACTTTTGGCTTCGGGGATGACTTGGGTTGACTTTTTGACTTGATTGACTTTTCGGCTTCGATTTGGCTTTGTCTTTCACAGTCTTTTCCATTCCGACACTATATCCCAAACCCTTTTTACTTTTGTCAGTTATCTGACTCCCTAACAACTTGTCTAGGTCTTTTGAGGCCTTATCAAATTTCTCAATTTTAAATTCAATGTCATCTTTTTCTTGCTTAACCTTTTCAAACTCACTTTTAAGCACATTTATTTCATAGTCTTTACAAGCTACTTCTCTTTTAAGAACTGCAACTTCTTTACTAAAAAGAACCTCATTCTTTCTATATGTGATAAGTTGTTCTTCTACTGTTACTAAACCTCTTTTATAAGTAGCTGCTGTAAATTCAGTTTGATTAAGCTTAACAATCAAATCATCATAATGTTTCTTAAGAGTTTCATAGTTTTTCAGACAAGTTTTAGAACAAGTTTTATCAGTGTATACCTCTGAGTCTGAAAACGCCATTAGAGCCATGTTTGTTTGAACTTGTTCTTCTGCCATGTCACTCCAATCAAAATCTACACCATCTATAGCCAACATTGTTTTGAAGATGTGTCTTCATTGTTTCCTTGCTTCATGGTGTTGTCTTGATTTCTGAACTGACCTTCCTTGCTTCTTGGTGCTCTACACTCCCTGGCAAAGTCTCCCATCTTATGACAGTTGAAACACTCTACCTTGGTTTTATCATACCCAGCAATATCATTAGCGTTAATGAAAATCTTCTTGTCTGTCCTCTGATAGTATCTCTTTGCCCTCATACTTAGCAGAGAGAGAGCTGCCACTTCAAATCCATTGCTTCCAAATCATCTTCATGAATTTTCTCTAAGTCTTAATGTAAAAGATTAGAACCATTAGGATTTTCAACCATGAAAGCATATATAACATTATCACTGAAGCTAGCAGTACTAACTTGAGGACTAGCAGTGTTAACATTAGGGCTAGCAGTACTAACTTATGGACTAGCGGTGTTAGCATCATTAGTACTGCTAGTGGTTGGAGCAGTCATGAAGGCCAAGTTTTGAGCACCACTACTTGCACCAATAGATCTCTTTACCTTTTGTTCAACAATTTTGAAGTTGTTGTACAAATCATCTATGCTTATAGTTTTAACTTCAGGCTTATTCATCCACACAACTACATGAGTGTTCTACTCAGGGGGCAAGATGCTTAAATTTTTTGAATTTAAGTCTTCTTGGGCGATGACCACACCCAAAATTGGAAGCCTACTGACTATCTTCTGAAGCCTATTAAAGATAGAGTCAAGAGACTCTTCACTTGATGCACTGAAATTTTCATACTGTTGCTTTAAAAGTGTCTTTTGAGTTTTCTTAGTAGCTGCATTACCTCTAAATCGTGTTTCAATGGCAGCAAACATTGTTTTAGCATCAGGGTATTGACTGAATGTAAGTTGATGTTCATTGGGAAGATCCATGAGTAGCAAGCTTCTAGCCTTCACATCATTCTTCTTATTTGTCTTTTCTTTAGCAGTTACGGGTATAGACATCTTTGTAACTGAAGTACCATTCTCCTATGCTGTTTGTGGTACTGACACCCATGAATCACCATTTTTATGACCTCCTAGAGAGCATAGTCTTGGATCTGGAAGTACTGCTTAATCCTTATCACCCACATCTCATACTCACCCAGTTTGAGTATGGGAAGCTTTATAGTAGTACCACTATTTGTAGATTCAAACTCCATGTCTTCTAGATCAAAGTTTCTCAAAGCAAAGCTCTGATACCACTTGTTGATCCCAATCCTTGATCGATTCCTTAGGTTGTCTAAGGTTAAATTACCTTGGATAAATCCAAAATAACTTGTTGTAGAAACTTTGTATGTATACTAAAGTGTATGCGAAATCTACACCTTAATACCTAGAAGTATTATGAATAAAACAGTAATCTTGAACAAACAAAGATATAACCAAACGCTCCAATATTATTAGATCAATAATACGAGTACTCTTCACTAGTACTAGGGTTTACAACCTTGAAGCTTTTTTAAATCGACTTAATAACTATGAAAACTTATATGCAAAACTGATATCTCAACTAATGCCTTAGATCCTCCTTTTATAGACTAAGGAGTCGTAGTCGGCTTACAATACATTCTTAAGATATCATAATCTTTTCTAAACATAAACGTAATCTCTTAAATAAATACATTGTGTATATATTGTACATAAATATCTCAATACTTATCTTCACAAGTATTCTTGTTCTCCAAACAATCTTTATCTCTTTAATTCGTCATTATCCTCTTGACAGTAGAAAGTCTTCAAGCAGTTGTAATCCAGCAGCATAAACTTTTTCACCAGCAACACTAATAAACATAAGCAGTAGTAACATTAGTACTAACTGTACTGATATATACTTACAGTAGTAACTTGTACTAGAATTCTTAACATTTACTACTAGCAGCACTAACTACTAATTTATATTTTAGTCTTCAACACTGAGTAGTCTTAACTTCAACTAACAACAGTAACTTTATGCTATAAGTACTAAATTATACTAGCAATGGTAACATTATACTACCAGTACTAACTACTTAGCATAATTTCCATTATGTACCTGAGCAGTAGTAACTTCTAAGAATCCTTGAAGTCTTTTAAGTCCCAACATTAAGTTGTCACGACATGGAATGGAACACGAACTAGAATCGAAACTAGAAGAAAAGAAGAGAACGATTTATGGAATGTGTTCCATCATTCCTAAACCTTGACGAAGATAATTTAACGATTCATGCTTGAGGGGTAAAGAAAGAATGCCGGTGATGTTATCTTCAGACACAACCTTTTCGATGGAGATGTTTCCTTTTGGACATTGTCCCGAAGGAAATGGTGGCGTATCTTCGGTGTGTTATAAGGCACACATAAGCTAAACTTAATTAACTTTCCTTACAAATGATATTCCGTTATTGTTTAAAAACCTTTTTCTCATTAATCCCATCATTATTATAAAGAAGATATTTGACATTTTTTCCCTCTCAAACAATGACCCGTTTTCTAGTTAAAGAGATGTAGTCGTTGTTTGAGTTGGTCAAATGTCTTTGAAAAGCATTTTCTGATGAAGCAATATTTTCATTTAAAAAAAACAAACACCATAGCAAATAAGATTTCTCTTATTTTTACTCATAAGCGCACTAACACGTACACTTATGGAAACAAAGGAAGCACGGGTTGTGATGCAAAGTAATCACAAGCCTTTGCATGGTCATAAAGTAGACCATGCCCGAGAATAAATTCCCGTTGAGAGGTTAAGTTTTCTTTTTGAAATACTTTCCTTTAAAATGATGACCGGGTTGCTATCTGAAATAATAGCAAGCCATTTTTTGCATGTTTTGAAAATATTTGGAACTTTTGCTCGGACTTCATTTACAGCCTCGTATCATTATTGAATGATATTTCTAAGACCATAAATGTTATCGATTTTCAGAAGACATGCCATGATTACCTCTTTTTATATTTTTTTCATTTTTTAATTTTTTCTTTGGTTTTATGAATTTTATATTTTTGTATTTTGTTTTTATATAAAAAATTTCTGAAAAATGAAAAATCTTTTTTTTTGGTTTTTATGGTTTTAATATATATACATATGATACATGATATTTGAATGGGTACCAATACTATTCATCAACTTCATCTGCCAATTGTTTCAGAGTCTCCGGCGTAAAACTCCGCATTCCTAGCTTGTTGATAAGAAATTCAATTCTTTCTCTTGCAAGGGCTTTTATGAAGATGTCTGCCAGTTGATACTCCGTATTGACAAAGTAAAGTTCAATCACCCCATTCTCAACATGCTCCTTGATAAAGTGAAATCTGATCTCTATATGCTTCGAACTGGAATGTTGAACATTGTTGCAGCTTAAGGCAATAGCGCTTTTGTTATCACAGTACATTAGAATTTTATTAAATCCAAGGCCATAGTCGGTAAGCTGTGATCTCATCCAAAGAATTTGAGCACAACACCCCGACATATCAATATATTCAGCTTCTGTACTGGATATCGCAACGCTTTTCTTCCTTTTTGATGACCAGCTAACAAGTCTATCTCCTAGAAACTGCATACTACCAGATGTACGGTGTGTATCTTGACAACAAGCATGATCCGCATCTGCAAATGCTGTTAGTGCAATTGAAGAATCCTTCAGATACCATTGTCCCCGATTGATGATTCCTTTTAGATACCGAAAGATCCTTTTGACAGCGTGTAAGTGCTTTTCGGTAGGCCTAGCCTGATACCGAGCACACATGCATATAGCAAATTGTAGGTCAGGTCTACTGGCTGTGAGATAAAGGAGGGTGCCAATCATGCCACGATAGTGTGACAGATCAACAGCTTTCCCTTCTTTATCCTCATCCAGTTTGGATTTCTCAACCATGGGAGTATCCACTGGGTCAGAAGAGTCAAAACCGTATTTCTTTAAAGATTCAAGGGAATATTTTGACTGGTTAATAAAGATGCCTCTGGGATTTTGAAAAATCTGTAGTCTTAAGAAAAATGAGATTTTGCCCATCATTGACATCTTAAATTTTGAACACATGATTTTAGCAAATAGGTCACAAAGTTCAGGTGTAGATGCAGCAAAGATAATATCATCGACATATACTTATACCAGAAGTAATTCCTTGCCTTCCTTACGGATGAACAGAGTAGGATCCACTGAGCCTTTGGAGAAGTCTTGGGATATCAGGAACAAAGACAACATGTCATACCACGCGCGTGGAGCTTGTTTCAACCCATAAAGAGCTTTCTTTAGCTTGTACACGTGATTGGGGTTATTTGGATCCACAAAACCGTCCGACTGGCTAACATAAACCTCTTCCCGTAAATTACCATTCAGAAACGCAGTCTTGACATCCATTTGGTAGACGACCATGTTCATGTGAGCGGCAAACATCTTGCAACCGGAGCAAAAAACTCTTCAAAATCAATTCCCTCTTCTTGACGGCAACCACGAGCCACTAATCGAGCCTTGTTCTTTAGAATACCTCCCAGTTCATCTAGCTTCACTTTGTAGATCCACTTCAAAGTAATAACCATAACTTTGTCTGGTCGGGGTACGAGCTCCCATACTTCAAGGCGTTCGAACTCATTGAGCTCTTCTTGCATTGCTTCGATCCAGCAGGATTAAGTCAAAGCATCTTTATACGTCTTGGGTTCAACAGCAGCGAGGAAATCATCATAGTAACCGAAAAGAGCTTGCTCATGTAACTACAGCCTTGTGGAAACTGGTCTAGCGAGTTTACCGATTATGTTTTCAAGTGGGTGATCCTTAGTCCATTTGCTATTGTGTTCAGAAATTTGGTGATCGGGATGCACAATTATATGAGTAGAATCCGTTGATGAAGATTGATCAGAAAGACCTTCTGGAATTGGGATATCAAAGTATGGATCATTACCCATATGTGCAACTTTAATATCATGATTGTTTTCTTCAACATCGTTAGGAATGACGGGAGGTTGAGTTTCGGGTGTTGTTTGAGAGTTACTTGGTGATGGTGCATCTTGGTCAACTGTTGTTGAGGAAGTTGAACCGGTTGATACAACGGGAACTGGAGCAACTACTTCATCAATTGGAGCAATGACTTCAGGGGCTGGGAGATCAACACTTCGTGGAGGAGTGAAAAGCTAAATGCAATCACTAAACCATTTTGTGTCACATAAGCAATTTATTAGAACCTAAGACTTAATGTTTTCTCATTTTGCATTTCAGACATTGTGTTTAATGACGATATAGGTTTTTGCTAATTTGGGAATTATCAAGTCTAGACGAGCTAAAAAGATAATAGTATCAACATTTGATTATAGCTTTTTAATCGACTTTAAGAAAGTTGATCGATTAACATTTGTGTACCGTATATTTCTATACACTAAGTTACGAAGTATCTCTTCTCAATTGGTTTCATTGTTTCAATTTTTATATGGTGATTCTTCACATGAGCATCGGTGTCAAGTATGTCACTTTAACAATGCGTAATATAATGACAATGTATTAACTTATATATGATTTCAAGTCGCTAAATATAATAAAAGCTTTATTCCACCTTCTGGAAGAAAAATAACAAGCATTTGCATAAATCAACTTGGTGCGGGCGGCTTCAATTAGCATATAGACGATACCGTCTTTCAAATGACAAGCCATTTTGCAATGGAGAGCGAGCAACACATAAGTTTAATGTTAGATATCCAACCTCTCATAATATTCACGCAAAGTTTTTGATTAACAAATTTCAGGTTCCATTATATGATCTGGATGCGTTTGGACATGTACTTTAAGAGCCGCACTTGATCATCCATTGAGAAACATTAATTAGAAATCTGGAGCTTCCATCTTTTGACCTTAAAGCACTTAACCTATATAAAAGTCGAGAGTAATCATCAACAGATGACGAGGATGACTTCTTTCCATTCCACTTGCGACACGCATTGGTTTACAAAGATCCATGTGCAACAAGATAGAGATTCTTGGTTGGTGGTCTGCAGATTTAGTTGTGGGTTTTCCTATGCTTTTCCCTATTGTACAAGCAAACCACAAATGTCCCTTTTCAACTTTTAGCATAGGAGACCTCAAACAAGACTTGCGTCTAGCAAAATGGTATTGATTGCCACCAAAGTTCAAAAAAGGATAACAGACGCGGTGTCATAGCCAATGACCTAGTCTTGAGGCTTTTAGACTAGAAGACGTATAGAGAGGACGTCATCAATCTCCAAAAGACAGAGTATCAGGATGTTGCCTCGAGATCCTAGTTAATTGATCAACACCTCATAAAATTTCCGAATAGAGCGTGAGTTGACAAAAAGCAACTATCAAGGTTCTAATCACAAAAATGCCCAAATGGAGAAAAGTTGTGTCCAATTAACATTGAGAATCGTACATTCCCCAACTGCTAATCACCATATCCCAATACTTATGCTATGGTGAACATTTTTTGAATTTGACTGCACCTAAAAATTTAGTGACGCAATATGTGAAGCTGAGAGCTATCTCGGTCATAAATCTTGGAGTAGCCGGAGTACAAATACTAGAGAACAATTTGGATGACCTGCAGTCATCAAGAGAGAAAGATGGAACATCGGAAACTATAGATCCCCAAGATTGACTGGGTTCCTTTTTGTTAGCAGATACATATTTAAGAACCTTAGATTTGCTAACAGGAACATTAGTTTTAGATTTCCTAGGTTTCCTTAAGTAAACCAATGTTACAACAGGCTTAGGTGTTTCATTTTCTAGAGCAGTTGGTTTCCTAAGGGGTACTTCAGTAGTTGTGGTAATCCTAGTTAAAGGGCACGCATTTCCTACTATAGTGAAGGTCCGACCAGTAGGTCTCTAGATGTATCCAATATTTGTAAACACCTTTCCTGTTGGTTTCCAAACTTTTCTCTTTGAACTTTGCTTAACAGATTTAGATTTATTACGAGCATTCACATTATTAATAAAATCAAGAACACACAAATCATGATTATCAGAAAGCATGCAACCATTACACTTAACACATTTAAGTTCAGAATTCGCATTAAGCTTGAAATGCTGCATATAAGCAGTTCCTTTAGGTTTAACAACACAGTCTTTATTTTTCAAACTAGATTCAACTTTCCTAGGGTGGGCTTCTACTTTATTCTTCTGAGTACTACTTGGTGTTTGCTGATTCTTATCTTTCTTTATATTGCTTGAAGGCTATGATCCGCTAGCACTAAAAGGAGAGGAGGAACTAGTGAGCAGAACAAGATGAGGAGAGAGGGTGAGAGGAGAAGTGGAGAGGGAGCAAGTAGGTTAGAGGTAAGGAGGTAGTAGCAAAGAGGGTAGGGAGGGAAGGTAAAGAAAAGGGGCGAGGAGGGGAGAAAAGGTGGTAGAAAAAGGTTCCAGGGGGGGTACGCTTAAGTAGTCTAGGGAGGAAGGAGAGAGGGAGGCACTAGGGTAGAAAAAAAAAAGGAGGTAGAATAGTGGGAGAAAGAAATGGAAAAGGAGGGGAGGACATAGTGTGGAAAGGTGAGGAGAGGGTCGAGGAGAGAAGGGCTAGAAGAGAGGGGACGTAGGAAGTAGAGAGTGGAGAAGAGATGTAAGGGAGGTAGGAGAGAAAGTGGGGGGGTTAAAGAAAAGAAGAAGAGAACTAGGGAGCAAGAGAGAGTTACTAGTGGAAGAAATGTACCAAAGGAAAGAGAAACATTAGGGTGATGAAGAGGAAGAGAAAAAGAGAGGGGAGGGGGGAGGAGGGAGAAAAGTAGGATCTATGAAGAAGAGTAAAGGAAGTAGGTAGATAGGGTGAAAAGCTAAGGCTCAAAAGGGGGATAGAGTTAGAAGGAGAGAGTAGAGGGTAAAAGTTAGAGAAGTAAAAAAGAGAAGAGAGGGAGGGAGGAGGGAAGAAGGATGCGAAGAAGAAAAGAGAAAGAGGGTAAAAAGAGTAGCTACCTACTAAAAAAAGAAGGAGTGGTTAGAGGAAAAGGATGGAAAAAGAGGGGGGTAAAGATAACAAAGGAGAGAAGTTGAGAAGAGAAGGCCTAGGAGGTAAAAGACCTATCAAGCAAGGAGAGTAGGAGAAGGGTAAGGCGCTCCTGGACGCGAGACCACCCACACCTCCCGGTCGGTCGTCTGTCTTATCACTCGCGTTATCGCGGCTTCTACACCGTCCCACTCGCCGCCACTCTCACGTACTGCTTAATTTTGCCTTTCTTCACCAACTATTCCCGCTCCAGCGCTAGTGGTCTGACTTCGCCTTGTCACAAACCTCTTCTAGCCCGTCAAACTGTTCTATTTATCATCTTACTGGGAACCTGTTCCCTATTTCTCCCCTCACGGCTCAACTCACTAGCTGGGAAAGTTTACACTTTCCCCATCCACTCTTTTTTGTCTTTCCTTACTTACCTCCTTCACTGTGTTACTTTCTTGCCCCCACTACCTTGCCTTCTAGTCTCCATTTTTATCCCTCTGCGCCTCTTCGTCCCGCACTTTTCCCCTTCATTTACCCAAACTCTACCTCGGTCCACCTTCTGCATGTCGTTTTGTACCCCCTCTACGCCTCCTGCTATCTACTTTGTTACATCTTAACATACACCTTCTTTCTCTCTAACTTTTTCGGACGACTCACACCTGCCGCTTTTGCTCGTGCACTGCCCTTTTGAACTTAACTTCTACCTTTACCCCTACCGATCTTGTCATCACCGCTGACTTTTCTTAGCTCCTAACTCTATAGCTTTCTCCGTCTGCCCACCCGATTCCCTCTTCTCACTTCGTTCCTTTCCTTTCGTCCTACCTTTGCCTCACAGTGACTCTCCTTCCCCTGAACCCACGCTGGGCCTTCCGTGTCGTTCTCGACCCTCCACCTGGTACCACTCATTACACCCCGTGGCTCCTACCTCCTGTACTACTCCTGGCGTCCACTCTCTACTCGACTGCGTGTACTCACGGAGTTCGTTCTTCTACCTGCAGGACCCAACCACCAGACGCCTCCCCACGTCAAATGAACTCCCACTTAAATGTGCATGACTCTACACAAATATCAAATGAGAGTACACCAGCGTGCATAGCACGGCAAAGTTGCCACAACCACATAAGACCAAGAACAAAGGTCTCACCTCCCACCTAAACCCTCCCCAAGAAGCCTACACACCCTCTCAAGGCACACTCGCCAGAATACATGCAATTGATGTACGCAACCTCCATGACAATAAGATATAAGCAACCATCCAAGCAGATTTTAAAGGAATGTACTCTTGTGATACTTTTAAGATTTAACACTGTTCACTCTCGATCCCTACGAACTACGCTTCTTCTTGAGTATTGCTTCATATAGGCCAGAGTTGAGCTATCTATTAAACAACAATTATAGGGTTAATAGGTTCGACATCAATCTTAAGCAATCAGATCCCTAGGTCGTTTAGTAAACAACGATATCAACAAACAGCTTTTCCTTATAAGATTCCTTAAAACATACCTAAAGGACTGTAATTGACCAAAACGATTTTACCAGAAGACTAGCATTTACAACAAGATTTCCACAGACTTTAGATTTACATATTAATAAATCCCACACTAATGCTTTTGATCGTATCCGTGCAGGTTTAAAACGGACATAAAAGTGCTTATAGGTCGTTAACAAATGCCAATTCTCAGTCAATTAAGCTTAAACACCCTAATGATTCCAATTCAATAATTATTGTATTCACAAATCTCTCTAAGTCCTTATTAATCTTATCCTCTAGTCCATTTTCCACTTAAAAGATTTCAATTCTCTCTTTCAAATTTCTTCTTTAATGACTGTTCTTTCTCTAATTCAAACAAATAATCAAACTTGGAGCACTTTGATTGGAAACAAAAATGTTCCTATGAAAATTTCAAGATTAATATTGACTATCACTTCTAAAGAGATGCAATGTTTTTCAGAGTGGTAAAACTTAATGACAGTTATTATCGTAAATCTCTTTTATCAACAAAATCCTTTTATGTTGATAAAGCACAGCCTCAAGAATGGGACACTTTTTCACATTCATGCACATTCACAGAAAGCAATATCCAAATTAATGAATTCACATAGTGTTCATATATATCTTTGGCTAATAACTGTTCCAAATTCTTCGTTTTTGTTCAAAACTGATATCATTTTAACTTCAAATATTTTTTGAATCAAACGATGTTTTGTTCCCACACATGTTCCATTTGATGAAAGACATTTTGGACTTTAGAAAGTTCATCAATCAAATATTGATCAAATGTGTTAAATAAGTCCTCAGAGCATTTAACAAAATGGAATATTAGGTATAACGTCTAACGTTATAATTAAAGACCGTTTAATTATTTCGTGAAACATATTAATATAATTAATATACAATAAATATATTAATTACATTAATAAACGTATTCTCAAACGTATTCTCTGTGTAAACGCGTGTGCCCCCATAGGCTCACGTAATTTCCCGGACATATATTATTTGATATATGTACATATCCCAACAAAATCTAGGATATATGGGTTCATTGTGAGTGCGAAAGGCTCGAAACCTATAGCTTGAAAGAAAGGGAGCATGTTGTTTTTGGCAATGAAGGATGGAGTAACGATTCTTCCTTCATGGAAGAGACGCTTTTTAAGAATCCGGTAAGAATCCCTAAGTTCTTCATCCATTTGTCTTGAACGATGAACTCTAGGTAGATAATCTTTAGTTCGTTTGTAGTCCATTTGATTACTTTATGTAGTGATTTCACTTATATGTGAATAACAATGACTCAATAAGCAAGAAGTAGAGACACAATGAAAACTTTAAGTGTGTGTCTATATGGACTGGATGTGGAGGTGCAGTTTGCTTGACTTTAACAAAATGAAAATAGTGATGATAATAATAATAAGAAAACCTTAATGCACAACCTATATTTGATATTGCTCTAAATGATTGATCGACAATGCGTTTTGAGGTTAAGCAGTTCGTATACACATTCAAGAGTCTTAATGCATGAAGAAAAAGTTTTTGCGTTGTATTAACAATGTAGTTAGACAACCTTTGTTTTTAAAAGTTCCTAGAAGTGAAAATCATAAACTGGGTTTTTGTTAAAAATTAATTATGGCAAAATCGCTTCTTATATGCTTTTTGAGTATCAACGTAGTTATACATTGTTATGTCTTAGTTCTAATTGTACACTAGAAAATTGAAAGCCCCAAATTATGTGATTTGATCAAAATCAAAACCCTAGATATGAAATTAAATAGAAAATAAGATGAAATCACTTACAATAGTTGTTATAGATTGATGATTTGTTGATGATCTTGTAGATTAGTTGCTCCAATTGCCGATTAGATTTATGTTTGTTTGAGGGTTTTGGTGTCTGAGTTCGTGAGTGTGTTTGTTTAATGCTTGTTGTGGTCCCAATTTGTTTGAAATTAGTTATTTACCCGTGATGTGTGACACACGGATCCACCTAAATAATGCACGGATCTCCTTATGGTGGATCCGTGGTCTGCAAGTCTCCAAAAATTTGGACAGAGTTGATTTTTGAGCAAATTGAGATACGGTGTTGTGTTTTTGGCAATTGGAATGTGTTATACATACTATTAGGGGTATGTGATATAATTTTCAAAGTCGACGTCTAAGTTTTGAGTGAACCATGCAACTTGTCGTGAATTTCCTGATGGAATTTCAACGTAGTCGATCCTACTAGGAGTGTGTTATCTTTTAGCATAAATTTGACCATTAATAATAACACAATCATTTATGAACATTTAGACTTAATAAAGCATCGTCAATACAAGTGTGAGTTGCAATTAGATGATTGTTCTTTTCTTTGTTTTCAATCGATTTTGTAATTTTCATGTATTGACTATATATTAGGATTCTAGATTTGATGAGACAAAATAAATATAAGAATGAAACAAAAGGACTAAAACTGTAATTATAGAAATCTTCAAGCTGGTGGAGAATATGAAGATAAAGATGAAGATTTCAGAAGATTTCCTTATAAAGATAAAGATACAGAAGATATTAGAAGATATTCTTAAATGTTTTAAATATATTATTTGTTCTTATCTTCTATTGTAAGCCTTGATATCTCTCTATATAAAGAGATTATCAGGCATATGGTTTAGATATCCATCCATAGAAAACTAGAGCTCTCCCAATGAGAGTGCAGTTAGTTACATAGTATAGTCGACTGATGAGAGTCAAATAGTACACCATAGTTAGTTGGAGTAGCCTCCAAGTTATAGGTTGGGGGTAATAGGGAAACGTTCAATAAGAAACTTTGATAAACTTTGATTGTGTTCTTTTTATTCCGATGCGTGTTATCAATCATTGTTATTGTTCATCCTAGATATATAAGATCCAATCAATCTTGAGCTATAAACGATTTTATCAATTGGTATCAGAGCCTCATGGCTTGTGATCTAGGATTGTACAAGGTTTATACAATCGAATGTGAATAGAAAAACAAGAAACCCTAATTCTGGATGCGATCTTGATTGAAATTGTAGAGGCATACAACCAACAAAAGTTTGTGTTGTCTGTTTGTGGTTATTGTTTATGGGTTACATTGCTGTTGCTGCTACTATGATGAGGGTTTACAGTAGGTACATCAGGTATAATCATTATACACCTATGAGTTTTATGGATATACATGATTATAGGTTTTTGGTTTCCATGGATTTAAGGGTTTTGAACAAGAAAATTTTTTGTTGGTGTTTTCTTGTTAATGCCTTGTATTAGTAATGGATCGTTGTGTTTGGATGATGTGTACTTCAATTTATGGGGTTCGTTGCTAGTGTGAAGCAGAATTCAGTATTAATCTTCATGGATAATCGTTGATATTGTTTATGGAGACAAAGAGATCTCTTATAAAGAAAGAAGATATGGTCGTGATAAAAGGTACTTAATAAACAGCTATGGAATGTTTGTTTATATGGTTAGTGTTTCTATTGGGCTATAGGATCTTAATACTGCCAATGATATTTGTGGCTTAAAAGTTTTAAATATTGTTCGAACACAAGGATGATTAGTATTGTTCGCACATGTTTGAAGTTTTGTTAGTACTGTTATGTGAAGACTACTACTGCTATTGGTGATTAATACTGTTGTTTTATTCACGTGAAGCACCTAAGACACATATATTTTTGTCATGGCTGCTTATTCATGGGATTGAAGGGCTTAAGTTTATTACGCATACTATTGAGCCAAAAGTTTCAATAAGGTTTCTTTGTTATAACGTGGGCTTATGGTTTTGATTTAGATAAGTTCCTGATGTGAATATTGGTGAACCCTACGTGAACCCTACATGAAGTCTTAGGTTCAATTCAGGATTGATGCAATGATGTGAAAAATACTTTGTGTTGTTTGTGTTCAAAGAAGACAATGTATCTTTGCTTTTCATGACAATTGCTTGTTAATTAATGTGTCACTAAATGTCATGGGAGGAAGGAGGTACAAAGGTATGTTAGTACTGTTTTAAATTGTTAATACTGCTTGGGATATAGTACTGTTCATACCATGCATATGATACTACTATTGTAGTGGGCTTCAAGGGACAAGGAAAGTTTATACTATTTGAGCATAACTACATTACTGTGTTGTGTGCTATTGAGTTTACAAAAAGGAGTATATTGAATGGGCTTTAGACGTTGAAACTTTATTTGGAAATTCAAAGTTTGTATATGGCTGGTGTTTATATATATTTACTATTGGACGTGGCAATATTGAGCTCAAAAGAGGTTTGTGTAGCTTCAAAGTTGTTAAAACTATTTGTGCACATGGATGTTAATGTGGCATGTTACTACTATTCGTGCTTAATGAGTTTGTACTGTTCAAGCATGAAAAGTTAAAACTGCTCGAATATGTTTTAACTGTTCACGATATCCGAGAAGTAGTTTCTACTGCTTGTGTTGTCTGATAAAAAATTAATACTGCTAGGCTTGTCCGATATCGGACAGTACTTGGTTTTTCGGATGGATTTGGATCTCGGAGAACCATTTTCAAATAGTTTTTATTTTATGATTTATGGCAGTTTTGGAGTAATTTGATGAGGTGATTATGAGACGATTGATTATCACTTATTTGATGTTGTAGTTGAGTTTTACAGATGCGTGTTCTTATTATATCTCAAATGGCTTTTAAGATAACTTGTTCATGCTTACAATGGTGTGACGAAGACTTGTCAAAATCTAGCAAAGGTGTTGTTGATTTTTCTTATGGTGCTCAATGCTCACATTTGCTATCACTTTAGTTATGTGTCTCATAGAAGATGAGGATTTTTGTCAAGAGGTTGCGGTATACTTATATTTATAAGTTCGACGTCACGTGGATAGTGCAAGACACAAGACACAAGTTTGAGAGATTCAACTTCTTCATTCATATTCGCTTATACTCAGTTTTTCTTTGTTTTTTTATTCATCAGTGATCATACATAGAGCCTAAGAGTCGAGATTCAGAGATGGTAAACTTTATGGGTTTTCAGGGGAAGCTTATTGTTAAAATGTTTAACAATTAATACATGCACAATTGAGGGGACGTTGTTTACATGTTGCCATTATCTACAAGGAAGACCCTATGGATGTTTACAAAATGGGGAAGAAGACTACATAGATATGATTTGAGCGTATTATGTGTGGTGACATACGTCAGGATTTAATTCTTATCTTACAGTCAAGGGGAAGTATTGAAGGATTTTGTTCATTTACGGAGATGATTACATCTCAACTTCAGGGGAAGCTTTGGTTTATGATGAAGTTCGTACGAGACTTTGTTTGTTTGTCATCATCAAATAGGGGAAGATTGTTGGGGTTCTTGATTTGATGAGACAAAGTGATTAAAGAATGAACAAGATGGAAAAAGAAGGACCAAAGAGATTGTCATCATGAAGTATCTACAGAGATGTAGGAAGAAATTAAAGATCTGGTCAAAATAGATAAGAATGAATATTAATGAGAGATAATTAATTGATTTCTCATATATATTATTAGTTCCTTGTAAGCTCGGATACATGATAGTGCTTATAATTAGGAGGTCTCAGGCATTTGATCCATCCATAGGAAGAACTAGAGCTCTCCAATGAGAGTCTAGATAGTTAGAATGCATAGTCGACTAATGAGAGTCGAATGTATTCCCATAGTTTAGTTGGTGTTATAGCCCAAGCATTATAGTTGGGGTAATTAGGGAACGTTCAATAAAGAAAAACTTATGATAACTTTGATTGTGTTCTTTATTATTCCCTCAGCGAGTTATCAATCATTGTTGATTGTTTCGCATTCCTAGATATATATGATCTAATCAATCTTAGCTTAAAATGAGATCTTATCATAAATGATTACACTATAATCTTCTAGTGTAATTTCCTCATCTTACAATCATAATAACTTCTGGTAGAATTTCTTCAATATTCTTGTTATGTCGGATATAAATATTGTGAAAGTAGTAAAAAATACATGAGTTTAACTACTTTTACTAATCCCAATTGCGATGTGAATTTCCCAACATTACCAAGATAGAAATGACACCAAAAAACAGGAAATACATACTTTACTAAAGCACGTAACAATGATAATTGGATCTTAAGATCTAACAGGTAGCTAGAGTAAGGTGTAACGCAACAAATTTTTTTTTTTTAGTGGTGGTTAAACAAGAATGGTTATTTAAAACAAGTGTTTTTATGGGAATTTACTCTGAAGTTGTGGAGTAAAACAAAAAGGTTTTATACGGGGTTAACACACCCGGTTTGTGTCTGTTTGTGTGTTTGTTAAAATAACAAATCTATAGGCTTTGGGATTGTAATCTAGAATTTACAATTTAAAAGTTTACTCCATTTTAACTCCTCGTACTCATTTATTGTGGTCTGAATAGATATACACGCCAAAGTTCTTAAAGTCTACAACTCACCGCACACTTATATTTTTGTAGGAATTTGGGTAAATAAGGCTGAATTCAAATATCTATTAAGGGTTATGTGTGAGGTTATATAACTGTATTTTCAAAAATGCAATGCTTGAATTTTTTTTAAATTTTGACTTAATTTAAGCATTTTATGTGTGAAAATAGGACAAGTATCGTTCTTAATTCCCACCCCCCATTAGTTATTTACCCGTCACTCGTTGTACAAATAAACATTAAAAACGGAAAATTAAAATAATTAGAACGGAAACTCCCCAGATATTTGCTTGGTATGATTCTCCATGTTGAGTTTATGAGCAAGAATGTGTGTTGTAAATGCGTCTGGATTCCAACATGAATACAACACACATAAGATTCCAGATTTTAGATACTTCACCAACGTTGTCGATTTCTTTCCAGCGAGGTCCTGTGTAAGACATAAAAAACCATGCAAACCTATCTCGGGTATCATACGGTTAATTGAAATAAAATAAAAACCGTACAGGAAGTCGATACGTCGTATCCCAAAACCAGGATATGCCGTATTGAAACCTGTAGAAAGTATCTGAATACGGGTCAGTCTGCCAAATATGTCGTATCGTATAATGAATACGCCGTATAGACAGAACTGACAATAATGTTTTAAATACAAAAAAATTAAAGGACCGGATAATGTCCAGACATTCAATACATCATATGGTGTGGAGCGGATACGCCATATTGATGTATGAGAAGATAGACTCGATAAAATAAATTAAAAACTATCCGGGTTATCTCCCGGGAAGCACTTTTCTTTACAGCGAAGTCTTTAAGTTACAATTTTCTTCAGCTCCTTTACTCTGCCCTTGTCACCAACCATCCTTCGTCCATGTTACGAAAGATCTCTTGGTAAGCGTGGCATGCATCTTTATTGGTTCTTGTCAAATCATCGTACTCATATTCCTTTATAGGAATATACTCTTCTTCCTGCCCAGATGAATACTTGATCATCTCAAACCTTC
>BQNB010130099.1:0-18997 GCA_026074375.1 Tanacetum coccineum | reverse complement strand
CCATCTTGCCCCAAATCTATACTTTCTCTGATGATTGTTTGTATTAGCTAAATAACTATTAACTAACTAACTACTGTGTACACACATGCACACGTTTACTAGACTCTCATTGGGAGAGCTCTATGTTTCTAGATGCACTAAACCTATGTTTATGATCTCTTTATATAAGGAGAAATCAAGACTTACAAAGAAAACTAATTCCAGTATACAAATGTATTAAATACGTAGTCAATATATTTAACATGGTTGATTAAATAATTAGGAAACTGAATTAGCATTAATCTTCAAGTTGTAATTAATCTTCAATCAGCATTAATCGTTGTTTGACTGCATTGAATGAGATCTTCAATCAGCATTAATCGTTGTTTGACTGCATTGAATGAGATCTTCAATCAGCATTAATCGTTGTTTGACTGCAATAAATGAGAAGATAACTACTGTTTGACTTCAAGTCTTCTAGAATCCCATAATGCTGAATTAGTCCTTCTTGTTTCATTCTTTGTTCTTTTGTCTCATCAAATCTGTAAATCCCAACAATCTTCCCCTATTTGATAATGGCAAAACAAACAAATTCTTGTACGAACTTCCCCTAAAGTTGAGATCATGGATCTCCTTGAATGAAACAATCTTCCTTTGTAAACTGCTTCCCCTTAAGTTATCAATCTCCATTCCATGCCACCACAGGATCTATAAGTTGCTAATCATATAATCATCTTCCCCTTTTTGTCTTCATCCAATAGGGAACATATAAGCAACTTTGATCTTTACAACTTCAAATCATATATCAAAACTTTTAATCCAAGCTTTCTACTGACTCAAATTACCCCCCATGAAGTTCAACACAAATAATGAACTCAAGCGGTAGAAATTTTAAACTAGCAGTATTAATAATGACTAGCAGTAATAATGACCTTCCCCTGAAACTGTGCATGAACATCTTCAATTCTGTAGGCTTTTTGTAGTGATTACTGATGAATAAAACTGAGTATAACGAATTTGAATTTATGAAGAAAGTTGAATATCCAAAACTTGATGTCTTTATGTCTTGTTTATCCACGGACTCCAAAACTTATACTAAACATGAAGTATAAGTAGACCGCAAACTCTTGAATGAAATCCTCATTTATCCAATTAAATGAGACACTAAAAAAGCACTACAACATAACTCTTTAAGTGATACCAATTTGCGCATTAGAGCATTCATAAGATAAAATCACCCATTCGCTTAAAATTTTTTTAGTCTTTATGGTCTTCCGTCAACACACATATAAACGATACAAGTTATCTTTAAGTGTAAACACCCACTTTAAGTATGATACGAGACGCGCACCTAGAAAACTCAACTATATCATTCAAATAACGTGATAATCAATCGTTTCGTAATCACATCTTCAATAATTCTAAAAAACAACCTTTGTCAATTTATTGAATCTTTGTCCCATCTGAGAACCAAGTTCGTGTGTTATTGTTATTCGCATAAAGCTAGCAGTACAAAACTCATTTTATACTTAGAGTACAAACAACGAACCAAACAGTTAGTATCTGCTTTTAAACCTATATTGGCAGTACTAATCACGAGCAGTAGTAGCATTTAATAACATCAGGCTTAGTAGCAATGAAGTATTGCTAGCATAAACACATACTAACATCATCAATTCTTGAAAACTTTTATGGACGAATAAGCACATGAAACAATACGTCCTCCATAGAATCGGACTCCATAAACCTTATATGATCCTAGTGTATGAGCCACCAGCTCTGTTACCAATTGTAATGTTTGTTAAAACTCTTTAGATCGTTTATAACTCGAGAATGATTAGTTCTCATCTAGGATCATGATAACACAGATTAAATATTTGCACAACGGAATTAATAAAGACAAAGGCAATGTTTATTCACAATGTATTCTTTTATTCAACACAGCCTTCATTTTACATAATGTGATCAAATCATAGAACGGTTACTCAATAATAACAGGAATCAAATGATTCTTGAGGCTAATACATAGATTTTTATAACAAATCTACTAACTATCTAACTATGCTAACTACTAAACGTGTTCACACATGTTTGTTTTAGTCGACTATCATGAGAACACACACTTTTCTGGATACTAAAAACAATTATGCCTAGACCTCCTTTTATAGTATAAGGAGTCAAGGCTTTACATGGAAACTATTTAAAAGATATTAATGAGTTGACCAAATCTTTATCTCTCATCTTTATCTCTTTTTGACCAAATCTTGGTCAAGGCTTTACATGGAAACTATTTAAAATATATTAATGAGTTTGACCAAATTTTTATCTCTTCATCTTTATCTCTTTTTGACCAAAATTTTATTTTCTTCTACATCTTGTAGAATCCCACAATGACGAATTTGGTCCTTTTGTTTCCATCTTGTTTCTATTCGGTATTTTGTTCTTATCAACTCAATTTTTTATCTTCCTTACAATTAAGATCTGTTACTACTTGTTAATTCATGTGATTTTAATTTTTGTGTGTGAGTTTTTATTGTATTTTAGGGTATCATTCGTTGGGGAGTACTCAGTTTCCATTGTAATTGTATTGGGTAGCACTCATTTGAGGACTATCCTTCTGATTTATTCTAATAAAATAAATGAGGTGGTTGGTTGAATATGATCTAGAGGTGTTGATTTTTACATGGTATTAGAGATCACGGTTAGAGCTCTATATTAGGGTTTGAAAAGTTTTTAGGATCTTGTGTTCTTCGCTTAGACCAGGGTTCATTTATCCCTGATCTTGAAGGATCTCATGGAGAATTGGTTCTCTGGGTAAAATTAGGGTTAAATCAAGAAACCTAATTTTTTGGTGATTTGGGGGTTTTGTTGCTGCTAGTATTCTGAGTGGATCTGGGTGTTTCTTGACTAAGTGAATCAAGAAACATCTTGGTTTGGTCTCAATTAGATCTTGACTAAAGTGATCAAGATCAATGAGATAGGTTTAGTCTTTCGGCTAGTTTGGTTTCCTAGTGCTCTGTAACACCTCTTATCTCTTATCTCTTCAATTTTTTTAAATAAGCTTGAGTTTCAGCCCTTGACCTACCACTAAAGTGGCAAGGAAGCTAGGGAACTTCACTCAAGCTTATTGTTGCCATTGTTTCTTTCCTGTTTAAGTGCTCTCTTGCTTTGATTATTATTCTGGTTGGGTTACCAACATGTTATTCTTGTTTTGTGGTTTTCTATCTTTGTTCTATCTATCTGTTTATTATTGATTGTTATTGGTTTATTCATGACTCGGTGGTAGTGGGAGAAATGTTGATTCTATTAGGCTCCTTAGATGCTGGTAAACCCATTGCATTTGCATCTAATATAATAATAGTGGCCCTTAACAATTTAAAACTTACTGAATATGGAAAACTATAAAAGTTTAGGGCTCTGCTATGAAAATTTATCTTACAAGCTAGAATAAATGGGCTTTGTTGTGGGTACTTGCACTAAGGCACTTATGCTTCTATTATTCATTGACTTTAAAAAAATTTTCCAAATTTTTTTGGAATAGATGTAATGTGTTGTTCTGTCCTGGCTGTTAGTAGCTTTTTTGATGATCTGTATTTAATTCCAACGTTTTCTCTAAGAATGTGCGTGAAGCTATGGAAAGAATTAAGGAACATATGATAAACTTGGTGGGTCTATTTTGTTTAACTACTAATGATGAAAATTAATAACTTTAAACAAAATGGTCTCCCTGTTTTTGAATATTATCATAAATTAAATTCCTTGTGGAGAGAATTTGATATTCTTACTAAATTGACTCCTTGTTCTTGTGATGCCAAAACTGATTTAGGTAAACATAATAAACTAATGAAGTTAATGAAGTTTTTAATAGGCTTGGATGATGTTTACCTACCTATAAGGAGTTCCTTGTTAACCCAGACTGAGTTACCTGATGTTAAAGATACCTTTGTGATTGTTTGTAGAGAATAATCTCATAGGGGGCTTGGGTCTGGCTCAGGGGTTCAGATGCCTACTGTTAGTGCTTTTGTGTCTAAAACCTCTAAAAATCAAAATCAAAATAGAAGTCAAAACAGAAGTCAAAACAGAAATAACAATGGTTTTAATAATCAAAGTGCTTCTAATAACAATGTTTCTAATAATCAAAACAGTTCTGGTTTTAGTAATCAAAATAACAAAGGTCAATACAATTCTTTGAGTTGCAAGAATTATGGAATGAAAGGTCATACCATTGATAGATGTTTTGAGATTATTGGGTATCCAAATGGCTTTAAAAGGAATCAAAATGGGAAAAGTTTTTCTAATAATAAAGGGAATTCTAGTAATAATGTTGATGTTCAGAAAAACTCCTATGGAATGCCGTTTACAAGTGATCAAATTGCTAAACTGATGAGTCTGATAGGAGATAAACCTGGTAATGGAATTCATGCCAATATGGCAGGTATCCAGTGTTCTTTTTTCAATGCCAATGATTTCTTTAACAATAATTTTTATAAGTTTTTTAATGCCAACATTAAAGCCAATGTGGTTAGTTATAATTTTTGATGGATTATAGACTCAGGAGGAAACCAACACATTACTTCTAGTACCAACAATATGACTGATGTAATTGACATTTCAGAACTAAATATCACAGTATTTTTTTGGCCACCCAAATGGCAATACTGTAGATAAGAATAGGTCAGAAACTTAATCTCACTAAATTAATATAGTACTATTTGATCTGTTGGTATATACTTGAGTACTGTTGCCAAGCCTTTTATCTGTAATAGCTGGTCAAAGTAGGCAATTGCATGTTAGATTTGATGAGTATGATTGTATCATTTAGGATTTGAAAAGCAGAATATTCTAGGGATTGGTAGTGAGGCTGGAGGCCTTTATGTGTTTAACACTGAATGTAAGGCCTGGGAATTTAAAAGTAACAACAGGTTTTTATGCTTTAATGTTTCTAAAGGCATCTGGTATAACAGACTTGGTCATCCCTCTGACCAAGTCATGTCTGTTCTTAAAACTAGACTGAGTATTGGAAAACCAACATGCCATGCCTTGTGAAGTTTGTCATCATGCCAAACAAGTAAGAGAACCATTTCCCCTAAGTGAGCATAAATTTGATTCTTTAGGAAATCTTATTCACCTTGACCTTTGGGGACCCTATAAAGTCACAAACTGAGATAGGTTTGTTATGTTTTTAATGAGTTTTGCTGAATACTCTAGGGCAGTGTGGGTTTATTTACTAAAAACCAAAGATGAAGTGTATGATCACTTTGTCAGTTTTATTAAACTCATTGCCACTTAATTTTCTAAAGCTGTGAATGTAATAAGGTCTGACAATGGGACATAATTTGTTAATAATAAAATGACTGATTTCTTAAACAACAGTGGTATAATTCATCAAACTAGTTGTGCCTATACCCCTCAGCAAAATGGGTTTACTAAGAGGAAACACAGACATCTTCTAAATGTTTCTAGAAGTCTGATGTTTCAGGGGGGAATACCTTTGTGTTGTTGGTCTGAATGCATTCTAACTGCCACATATTTAATCAACATGCTACCCTCTTCAGTGTTAAATGGGAAATCACCTTTTTATAAATTGTATGAAAGGGAACCATCTCTCTTTCACCTAAGAAGCTTTGGCTATCTGTGTTTTGGTAAAATTTTAATGGGATGACAAATTTTCTCAAAGATAAAAAAAATGTGTCCTAATTGGGTTTTCTAGTGTAAAAAAGGCTTACAAACTGTTGAGTCTTGAAAGCAAGAGTATTTTCTATTCTAGGGATGTTAAGTTCTATGAAACCATTTTTCCTTATAAAATGAGTTGAAAAAAGACAAGTGCCTTGTTAAAAATAGTTCTGAGTTAAAAATGTTTTCTAAAAATGATGATGCAACTAGTCATAAAACATTTTTTAATGATTTTCAAAAATAGTCATGCTTCAAGTCCTAATGATGATGGGGGAGAGCCATCTGGTAGCAAAATTGGTTCTGATTTTGATTCAGATGATACTGCAAAGGAGCAGTCATCTGATAATGATCAAGAACCCATGCAGATAGGTGTACCAACGGCTTCCTCTGAGGGCAAATTAATTTGAATATTGTGAGTTCGAAATCTCTTTTTAACCACTGAGCGAGAGTTAATACTCTTAGAAGGTCTAGTAGACAATCTAAATTACCTCCTAAACTTAATGATTATGTGCTTAATAGTAAAACTAGGTATGGCGTTGATAAGTTTTTCAATCATAGTTAGTTATATGCTGAGAATTATGGTTTTATTGCTAATGTTAATAAGATATTTGAACCCAACTCTTATAAAGAGGCTGCTCTTGATAAGAATTAGGTTCAAGCCATGAATGAAGAAAGCTAAGCTCTGTATGAAAACAATACTTGGGGATATCGTTGAGGCTTCCTAGAAATAGGAGACCTATAGGATCAAAATGGGTTTATAAAACAAAGCTTAAGTCCACTGGTGAAATTGATAGATACAAAGCTAGGCTTGTTGCCAAGGGGTTTAACCAAAAAGAGGGTATAGACTATGAAGAGACCTTTAGTCCTGTTGTAAAAATGGGAACTGTTATGTGTTTGATTAGTTCAGTTGTTCAAAATGGTTGGTGTTTGTTTCAACTGGATGTTAACAATGCTTTTTTATATGGAAATCTTGATGAAGATGTGTGTTGACCCCAACTTGATCTTGCAAACCTTGTTGAAGGGTTAGTTATATTGAATAGATTCAAGACAACTATGCTAGAAACTTTGTTAATACTAAAGAGTATGCAAAATCTACTCTTTAATACTTAAAAGAATATCAATGTAATAGTAAACAGTAATGCAGTAGAATGAACAATGAATATAACCAAACACTTTAATATTATTATGATAAATAATACGAGTACTCTGTCTAGTACTAGGGTTTACAACCTTGAAGCTATGAATGTGTCGAATGAGATGTGTTTACAACCATAACTTAGGATCTCCTTTTATACACCAAGGAGTCCTTTACAAGATAACTACAAATCTTCTAAACTTCTATAAGATATCAACATATCTTCTAATTAAATAGGATATACATTGAATCATTCCATACATATCATAAAACACGCTTTTATCTCCTCTTCACACGTCTTTATCTTCATGCAGTCTTTAGTCTTTATCAGCACTATAAATCCCTTTAGCAATGTTAAGTTTAGTACTAGCAGTACTAACTTATACCTAGCAGTACTAACATTCTTCTAGCAGTACTAACTGGTTTTTACTGTCAGTTTATATTTAAGCCAGAGTACTAATACTTTGACTGGCTAGTTATGTACTAAGTTAATGAGTTTATTCCCAACAATCCTCCCTTAAACTTGTGATTTACCTCCAAATCATCAAGTTTCTTGAATTAAACCTTTCTGAGAGGATTCTTCCAAACATTCTTCTAATTCTGAAGTTGAGACTTTACAAACCTGAGAAGTTCAAATGCCATTTCACTTTCTTAATCAACCTCTAGTCTTCTTTTTTCTTTTTTTTTTTTTTACTAACATCTTGAAAGCATTCCTTGAGTAAATTGATACAACCTAGCCTCTTTGATGTGTAGAACAAGAGAAGATCAAGATTAACAAACCATTAGACCTAAAAAAAATTTGATCCGTGGGTATTTTTTCACAAAATAAGCCACAAATTTGAGCTTATTTAACCACACGAATCAATCACGAATCCACCCTTGAAGCTCTGATACCAATTGTAGGATCCCGTATTCACTTCATAACATATAACATACACGAATCGAACTAGAAAGGAGAAAGAGAGTGAGTTGTTTAGAGAGAGAAAGAAGAGAGAGAATTGAGAGAGAAAGTGAAAAGATATATTTTGATATTTTGAACAACTAACTTTTTCTAAAGAAGAAAAAGCTTATATACCCCGACACTTAAAAGTGACGCGTGGGATATTTAACTAGGACCCGGGCTCGGGTTTTGCTTGGGATTAAACCCGAAACATATACAATATTAGATTAACTATCGAGCCCGATTCTCGATATTATCCTATTACAACATTAACTAATTAAAGACCGAAGCTCCATCGTAGAGTGACCGAGCTTCCTTGTTCGACTCAATAAATTGAGGCTAACAAATTCATCTTCTTGAAATGATGCATTCGGTGCTTGATCATTGTTGTTGTCCTCAGCAAGACCGTGTGTTGGATTGTAATATTCTTCAAGTAAAGGACTGAAGAGAAATTCCAACCCTTGTTGTGACGAATCTGTCTTCTCTGCTGTAGGAACAACATTTTGTCTTGGGGGCACGGGGTCAGAGTTGTCATAATCTGACGCCTTTTGTCCTTGAGGAACGAGGCCTGAAGAGACATTTTCAACAGACATCTCTTGTCGTTGTGGTGCGAGGTCTGAACTGTTGTGATCAGACATCATTTCTTTGATTTCATCAAACTTGATATGAATGGACTCAACTATTAAGCGTGTTCTCTTGTTGTAAACACGATATCCCTTCGACTGAGTAGAATATCCCACCATGACACATGGATCCCCTTTTTCTTTCATCTTATCCAAATTTTCCCCATCTCTAGTTATGTAACAAATGCAACCAAAGATGTGAAGATGTTTTATTGAAGGTTTCCTGTCATTAATGATGTGATACGCCGTCTTTCCATGAGTCGATATGATGATTGATCTGTTCTGAGTATAGCATGCGGTTGCAACTGCTTCAGCCCAAAATGATAATGGAAGCTTAGAAGCTGAGAGCATTGTTCGAGCAGCCTCAACAAGAGTGCGGTTCTGTCTTTCGACAACGCCGTTCTGTTCAGGTGTTCGAGGAGTGGAAGTCTGATGTTCAATGCCTTCTTCTTTGAAATAAGCATGGAGTGTCTTGTTCAAGAACTATGTTCCTCTGTCAGTACGGACAGTAATAACTTGAGCTTGAAGATTGCGTTGAATCATCGTGAGAAAGTCTTTGAGAACTTCTGGTGTTTCATCCTTGGATCGTAGAAAAAGAGTCCAAGTGTATCTTGAATAGTCATCAACAATCACCAGAATATATTTCTTCCCATTTATGCTTGCAACCCGCATTGGACCACACAAGTCCATGTGAAGCAAATTCAGCCTTCCTTTGGAACTTGGAACAGCTTTTGACTTAAATGAGCTTCTTTTTGCTTTACTCATTTCACAAGACAAACAAAGTTGATCCTTGACATATGTCAACTTAGGTAAGCCTGTCACAATATCTTTCTTTGATAGTAAGGTGATGTAATCGAAGTTAAGATGAGAAAGTCTTCGATGCCATAACCATGCTTGAGTTGGTGAAGCTTTAGCCATGAAACAGATTGGAGTTGATGAAGTTATTTCTTGAAGAGATATTGTGTAGAGATCGGATCCACGATTACCAGTTAGTAAATCGTTTCCCTGAAGATCTCTCACAAAACATGTAGATTTCCTGAAAGCAACCTCCAAATCAGCATCACAGAATTGACCAACCGAGAAAAGATTGTGATTGAGGCCTTCGACGTAATAAACCCATTTGATTGTGACATTTCCTTGATTTAGATCTCCATAACCAAGAATTGGAGCAAATTGATCATTTCTAAAACGAACAGTACCCAGAAATTTCTCCACAAAATTACACAACAACTTGAGATTGAATGGTCATGTGCTTTGTGCTCTAAAGTCAACAATGATAGAATGAGTTGTTACAATCTGTAAGAGAAATTAGAGGACGATGGAACATAGAAAAAATTGGATCCTAAGGAATTTGATATTCTTAAAGACATTAGGAATCTAGAGGACAATGTCTATAGTGGAATAATCTTGTTGATACATCCTCTTTCTTGATTTTAGGATCCTATCTTTTTGATCCTTTGTGGCTTTTGTGTCCATTTATACTCCTGATGGCATTTCTTAGTATCCACCCATTTCCATCCTGATTTTGTATTCTATAAACTCCTTATAGTAACTCTTGGATTTCTGAATAGTGGTATCTGATGCAACTGTTTTCTTATGGGGTGTTGCAACAGATTTGTTTGCTTTTCTCTTGGGTTTACTAGCACTAATAGGCACTACCTTAGGCTTCTTAGTTCTAGCGTTCACGTCATTCAAGTATCTGACAACACAAGCCTTAATGATTAGAATTAAACACACATTTTCCACATTCAGCACAAACAACATTCACATTCAAAGTTCTGGATTTTGAACTGTCATTACACGCAGTTACAGACTTTGTTTTCCTAGAAATACTTGAAATCCTATGGTGTTCTTCTACTTCCTTGTGGTTAAACTTCACTTGACTATTGTTTGGCACAACCTTATCTTTAACTTGATAGCACTTAAGCTGTGGTCTGCTAACACTAGTATAGTGATTTACTCCTATAGATTTAGACACATAAGGATTAGTATTCCTTGAAGCATGAGGCAACTGTGGTGTTCTAGATTGTGTTGTGGTAGTGGAAATTCTATACATTCCTGGTTTAAGCACATTCGAGTGTATTTCCGCTTGTTTTCTATTCTGAGGCAAATTCTGTTGAGTGACTTGTTTAAACAAACCATACTAAACATTTTTTAGGGCTAACAAACTTCCCCCTAGAAGTTGATATGGTAACATCAAAGTCAATTAAGTCCCAGATGTATACATTTTCCCCTATGATGGTTGTGAACTCTCGGAAGCATCATTGTCGTGTACGTCCATATACTCGAGAAGTTTCTTGGTCATAAGCACAAATTAAGTCCTTGTATAGTATGTCGTTAAAGAACTTGAAGATTTTCGCTTATTCTGTAAAAGTATGTTGTCTTGGATTGGATAAAATGCCCGTGAGAAGTACTGATCACATATCAACCTTTATACTCTCTTGGCTAAACTTAACCACTCGTATTCTTTTCGGCTATTGCTGTGATCACTGGGTGAATTTAACTCGATTATACCAAATTGAAACTGAAGTAAAATCCCCCAAATTTGTTACTTAAGCTTGCTCTATGGTGATTGAACGTCAGTGCAGAAGTGAATCTCTAATTACCATTATACTTCATCCAAGTAAGAATTGAAGTACCAAACACCTCTTGAATTATCCACAACTGACATCTGCGTGTGTCAATGTGCACATAATGTAACTCCTTTACAAGTGATAGTATTCCAGGTCTTCATACCAACCACCCCTGACCTCTGGATACTAGATAAACCCAAGTCTTAAATCCTAATTGTATACGTTCAAGCTAGTCATCAATCGATATAAAAATAGAAGAAAGTCACGGATGATGAAATAAGTAGACCTCTTTATGAAATTCAACTTCAATCGCAAGATACAGGCATTACCTAACCAAACTTCGTGATTACTTGTCATCATTATCCGAGTCTCTAGCCTTTTTGTCGTTTAAGTGAATCTTTTCAGGATCGTTTTGGGATTAAGTGTTGTTGTTTGTATGGTATGTTGTTATGTTTGATTGTGGTGTTTGTTTGTTGTCCTTATTTTGATTATAATATTCCCAAATATGGTCACATGCCCAAAGTTGGTCACATGCCCACCTGATGCGCGGATCGACCGCCATTATGGGCAAACTAGGTTTTCTGTGTGGCAAACCGCCTCCTTTGGCAACCCGCCATCTATGGCAAACCGCCACCATTATTACACCAAGCCGCCACCAGTTTGATATCAAACCGCCGCCTATATTAGACCAAACCGCTGCCTAATTATAATAATCAAAACCGCCGTTTGTCTTTACCAACCGCAATGTAGTTTAATATCAAAACCGCCACAAGGGCAAACCTCGGGTAGGCAAACCGCATCTAGGGCGAACCACCGTCTGGGAAAACCGCCGCTAGAACTTTGTCAACCGCATGGATTTTTAAATAGGAAGAAGTAACATTTTCTTTTTGGCATTAAAAATAATTAACTCGCCGTGTACCTAAGCAAACCGCCGTGTAATATGGCAACTCGCCATGTAGAATGGCAACTCGCGGGCTAATAAAATTGATTATTATAATCGAATAGCCGTTGACCTGGTCAAACCGCCACCTACTTTTTCCTTAAAAATCTCGGGATCTTGTCCCCTACTATTGTCAAACCGCCACCAAGAAAATAATTTTAATGTCAACCGCACTTGAACATTAAGCTCGATTAGCAATTTTCAACCAATTAAGCTTTTTGACCACGCAAATAAGCTTTAGATGCTTATAACTAAGTTTGTAGGAGATGATTAAACATATACTAACACGATTTTTCTTGTGGATCATTAAATTCGAACCAAACCGCCTCCAAGAACATCAAAATAAGCCATGCCTTTTTAGGCCTATATTTCAATCTAGAAGCTTGTGTAAGCCATGGTTTGGAAGCAATCTAACCTGTTTGACATGTAGATCAAGGAAAGAACAAGATTAACAACCAAATAAGCTTAAATTTTTTTGAGCCGTGGCCTTTTTCCACAAAATAAGCCATGAAGATTTGAGCTTATTAACCACACGAATCAGTGATTAACAACACGAATTCCCCCTATGCTCTGGTGCCAATTGTAGGATCCCGTTAACACTTCATAACATATATATCATACATGAATTTGATCTAGAAAAGAGAAAGAGAGTGAGTTGTTTTGTAGAGAGAGAAAGAATAGAGAGAGATGGGAGAAAATAGAAAAGTGGAAATCTTTAAAATGAAACAACTCTTAACTTTTCCTAGGAGGAAAAGTTATATATATATCCCGACACATTAAGTGACGCGCGAGATATTTAACTAGGACTCGGGCTCGGGTTTTGCTTGGGATTAAACCCGAAACATATACAATATTAGATTAACTATCGAGCCCGATTCTCGATACTTTCCTATTACAACGTTACCTAATTGATTGACCGAGACTTAAATACATAATGGGCGAACTTCATGTTCGACTCAATATTTTGAGGCTAACATACTTCTTCATAATCAATACCTTCTTCTTGTCTATGACCCTGTGCAACTAACCTTGCTTTATTCCTAATCACAATCCCCCTTTCATATTTCTTGTTTCTAAAGTCCCATTTTGTTCCAATAGCCTTCTTTCCACTAGGCAGATCCACAAGTATCCAAACTTGTTGAAGTTTGAATTGCATAAGTTCTTCCTGCATTGGTTCCACCCAGGATGAATCAGATAGAGCTTTAGCAATGCTTGTTGGTTCAATCTGTGATAGGAAACAAGCATATAAACAAGTATTCAAGGTATCATATGTAATCTGTTTATATACATCACTAAGAAACCCTTGTTCAAAAGTAGGTTTTGTCATTCTTCTTGTCTGAACAGATGACTTCACATCACCAATCACATTATCAATCTATGATAGGAAACAAGCATATAAACAAGTATTCAAGGTATCATATGTTTTTGTTCATATACATCACTAAGAAACCCTTGTTCAAAAGTAGGTTTTGTCATTCTTCTTGTCTGAACAGATGACTTCACATCACCAATCACATTATCAATTGGGTGATCTTTATGAATTCTTGTATTAGGTGATGTTCCTTAAATCAACTTCTGGTTCATCTTCATCACTGAAGAACTCAATATGAGTGGCTTCAAGTGTATGACTAACTTCCATGGTGAACATGTCTTTAGGGCTATCTTGTTTATTTGAACTAGCAGTATTAACTGATGGACCAATAGCATTAAGTTTAAGACTACCAGTATTAACACCAGGACTGGCAGTATTAGCATGTTGTCCAGCAACATTAACATCTTTAGTACTGCTATCCACTTCAAACTTATCTTGTTCAGCATTCTCATTATTTGGACTATCTTCAACATGCTTTTGAGCATCATTAGCAGTTTTTGGTTCACCATTTTCAACATCCTTAGTAGGTGAATCAAAGTATGAAGTATCTTTCCAAATTGGCATCACAATGCAATCTTGATTGATTTCTTCTGATGTACCTGCAGATGCATTAGAAATTATACCTGCAGTAACTGGTACATAGTTCATAGATTGAGTTAGAGAATCAATATCAAACAGCCATTTTGGATCATTCCCTTCTATCATAGGCTTATTCTCTAAAAACCCAATATGTAAGTTTTCTTCTACTCTCCTGGTTCTAGTGTTGTATACCCTAAGAGCTTTACTACTCAAGGAATATCCAACAAAGAAACCTTCATCACTTTTGCCATCAAATTTGCCTAGAATGTCTGAAGTATTAAGAATAGTAACATGACAACCAAATGGTCTCATAAAACATAGAGCTGGTTTAAAACCTCTAAAAAGTTCATAAGGTGTCTTGTTATGAGGCTTGACTACTAAGACCCTATTCTATACATAGCAAGCAGTAGAAATTGCTTCAGCCCAAAATGTGGTAGGTAACTTAGAGTCAGCTAACATTGTTCTAGCAGCCTCAATTAGTATCCTATTCCTCCTCTCAACTACACCATTTTGCTGAGGAGTCCTGGCTACACTATATTCTCTCTTAATACCTTTTTCTCTGCAAAAATCATCCATAACTTTGTTTTTAAACTCTGTTCCATTATCACTTCATTATTTTATTTCTTATCCACTTGGTTTTCTATTTCTTTTGATAAAACTTCTTAAGGATCTCCACTGGTTATCTTCCTTAGGTGTTAAAAAAGAAAAACCCATGTAAAACCTATCTATAATCATTAGTGACTACTAAGAAATACTTCTTATGCATTAAACTACTCACAAAGGTTGGACCAAACAAATCCATATGTAGCATAAACAAAGGCTTAGTAATGGGATTCAGAACTTTAGACTTACAAGAAGCTCTGTGTTGCTTCCCTTTAAGACAAGCAACATAGGTTTGGTCATTTTCAAAACGTTTTGTAGGCAATCCTCTTACAAGATTATCCTTGACAAGCTTATTTATATTTTTAAAATTTATATGACCAAGCCTCCTATGCCAGAGCATTGATTCATCTAATGTAGCCTTTGCAACAAGACAAGTCAAGCTCTCTTTAGGAACAATGTTCTTCATATCAAAATCTAATACGTGTTCTTTCTAGAATTTTAAGTAAGTATCTGAATATTCATTGACAACTTAAAATTAGGAGATAAGACAAGACATTCAATGTCAGTACAAAGGACATAGTTCTTTTTGTCACACATCTGTGAGACACTAAAAGATTGAATTTTAACTCATTGACAAAGTATACATCTTCAAAATCAAGATTATCAGTTTTAAGTGTTCCTTTACCAGTGATTTCTACCCCATATTGCTCACTCCTCCCAAATGACACATAAACCTCTATCAAATTCCTTGAAATCTAAGAGATAATCTATGTTCCCAGTCATGTGCCTTGAGCATCGACTATCAACAAATCCTTTATCATCTTGTTATGGCTTGCCCTGCACATAAAAATAAGGAAATTAGACTCCTTTGGGTCCCATTGCCATTACGGACTTGGATTTCTCGTGCATCAATGTAGTTGTATCTTTAAAAGAATGGATGCTCAATTAGGCTTGGTAGGCATTCTCCAAACCCAACATGTGAGGTCTTTACAATATTTACCCTTTTACCCTAACAGTATTAATTGTCTTGTAAAGAACCTTAGCTGTATTAAATGCTCGTGGGCGCTGCCGTATTATGTGTCTCTTTGCAATATTCATTAGTACAGATTCTTCTAGTTCATGTTGTTTGCTTATATAAAAGGGCCTTTGAAAACAGTTTTGTTTGTACTTGTTTAGAAAAATGTGACTTTGATTTAGCACCATGAACTGATGATTAGGGTCAGTGTGCGTATTAAACAGCTAACAGTATTAACTGTGTGTCCTAGTTTAACAAACTGCTCTTGGAGACATATTCCTGTATATACTAGGGTGTGTGGTTTTGGCATCCACCCTATTGTTATTATTTCTAGATACTATGCCTTTTCTTTGATGGTTATTACAATTAATTGCAAATGTTGAATACTTCCACATATAAAGGCAAGCTTGTTATACATCACAAAATCTTTTCCAAGTTGATTGGATTTCTGTCCATTCCAATTTCTCTGATTACCCCTAGGAGATTGTGATCTATACATTTTTGCATACCTAACTGACTTTTTAACTGGGTTTTCATGATTTTTAGGTTTAGTAAACTCTACCTTTTTATTAACAGGAAAAACAATTCTTTATCAACATTAGGTGAAGACTCAACAAAGCTTACTTGTGTCTTGTGATACTTGTTCTTCTACCAAAGACTCTTAAGAGTTTTCTTTAGAATTATCTGACTTTTTATCACAAAAACAACATTGACTCTTGCTCCTATTTCAGGACCATAACTTTGAAATCAGGGCTCTTTTGAATTAATCAAGACCAGAATAATAGACATTATCAGTTTTTTAAGTCTATTATAGTTAAAGGATGAGGTGGAAGGAACTGCACGATACCCCAACCCTTTTTACTGTTTTCAGTGATTTGACTTCCTAACAACTAATCTATAGTCTTTTGAGGCTTATCAATTTTTCTTTTAAATTCAATGCCATCTTTTTCCTTGCCTTAACTTTTTCAAAAATCACTTTTATGCTATTTTTTTCATAGTCTTTACAAGCTACTTCTCTTTTAAGAACTGCAACTTCTTCACTATAAAGAACCTCATTCTTCCTATATGTGATAAGTTGTTCTTCTACTGTTGCTAAACCTTTTTTATAAGTAGTTGTTGTAAATTCACTTTGATTAAGTTTAACAAGCAAATCATCACACTGTTTCTTTAGAGTTTCATAGTTTTTTAGATAAGTTTTAGAGCAAGTTTTATCAGTGTATACCTCTGAGTCTGAAAATGCCATTAGAGCCATGTTAATCTGAACTTGTTCTTCTGCCATGTCACTCCAATCAAAACCTACACCATCTATAGCCAACATTGCCTTTGTAGATTTGTCTTCATTGTTTCCTTGCTTCCTAGTGTTGTCTTGATTGCTGAACTGACCTTCCTTGCTTCTTGGTGCTCTACACTCCCGCAAAATGATTTATCATATCTAGCAGTGTCATTAGCATTAATGAAAATCTTCTTGCCTGTCCTCTGATAGTACTTCTTTGCCCTCATACTTAGCAAAGAGAGCTGCCACTTCAAATCCATTGCTTCCAAATCATCTTCATGAATTTGCTCTAAGTCCTGGTGTAGGACATTAGAACCATTGGGATTTTCAACCATGAAAGCATACACAGTATTATCACTGACACTTGTAGTACAAACTTGTGGACTGGCAGCATTAACACTAGGGCTAGCAGCACTAACTTGTGGACTAGCAGTGTTAGCATCATTGGTACTGCTAGTGCTTGGTGCAGTCATGAAGGCCAAGTTTTGAGCACCAATAGATGTACCAACAGTTTTCTTTACCTTTTGTTCAACAATTTTGAAGTTGTTGTACAAATCATCTATGCTCATAGACTTAACTTCAGGCTTATTCATCCACACAACTACATGAGTGTTCCACTCAGGTGGTAAGCTGCTCAAATTTTTTAAGTTTAAGTCTTCTTGGGCAATGATCACACACAAGATAACAAGCCTACTGACTATCTTCTGAAGCCTATTGAAAATAGAGTCAAGAGACTTTGCACTTGATGCACTAAAATTCTCATACTGTTGCTTCAAGAGTGTTTTCTGAGTTTTCTTGGTAGCTGCATTACCTCCAAATCTTGTTTCAATGGCAGCAAACATAGATTTAGCATTTGGATACTGACTGAATGTAAGTTGATGTTCATTGGGAAGTGTCATGAGTAGCAAACCCCTAGCCTTGACATCATTCTTTTTATTTGTCTTCTCTTTAGCAGTTACAGGTATGGACATCTTTGTTACTGATGTACCATTCTCCTGTGTTGTTTGAGGTACTGAGACCCATGAATTACCATTTTCTATCATCTCCCAGAGTGCATAGTCTTGGATCTGGAAGTACTGCTTAATCCTAATAACCCACATCTCATACTTACCCATTTTGAGTATGGGAAGCTTTGCAGTAGTACACTTTTTGTTAGATTCAAACTCCATGTCTTCCAGATCAAAGTTTCTCAAAGCAAAGCTCTGATACTACCTGTTGATCCCAGTCCTTGATCGATTCCTTAGGTTGTCTAAGGTTAAATTACCTTGGATAAATCCAAAATAACTTGTTGTAGAAACTTTGTATGTATACCAAAGTATATGCGGAATCTACACCTTAATACCTAGAAGTATTATGAATAAAACAGTAATCTTGAACAAACAAAGATATAACCAAACGCTCCAATATTATTAGATTAATAATACGAGTAATCTTCACTAGTACTAGGGTTTACAACCTTGAAGCTTTTCTGAATCGACTTGATAACTATAAAAACTTATAAAAACTGATATCTTAACTAATGCCCTAGAGCCTCCTTTTATAGACTAAGGAGTCCTAGTCGGCTTACAATACATTCCTAAGATATCTTAATCTTTTCTAAACATAAACATAATCTTTTAATTAAATACATTATGTATATCTTGTACATAAATGTTGGGAATTATATTTTGAGTTGATAAGACAAAACACGAATGAAACAAGATGGAAACATGAAGGACCAAAGTTGTAGTCAAAGAATACTACAAAAGATAAGAATTGAAGATTTGGTCAAAGATAATGATTGAATAACTAATTGATTTTATCATTATTATCATTATTAGTTTCCTTGTAAGCCTAGGACCCCTTATGCTATAAAAGGAGGTCCAGGCATATAGTTTTAGTGTGCTAAATTGTGTGTGTGCACCAAAGGTGTAAAACGTGTTGTGTGTGTGGGTTTACACGTCCCACAAGAGATAGATGCTAGCATGGTGGTGTAGCCCCAAGGATCTTATGATTCCTGTTGATGTAACCGTCTTACCATTGATCAGGTAAGATTAGGGCTTGTAGTAGTCATGTATCTTAGGTGATGATGATGAAAAATCTTGTATTAATAACAATGATTCAACGTTTGAATATTCCGTCTTTGTTATTAATTTATCCTAGATAAGGTCTAAACAACCTGAGCTTATTCGATTCTCAACACTTGCCATGTTTTTGATCAAAAAAATTAGGATTCTGAGCTAGGATGTAGAAAGGTTGTGGGTTTTATGTAAAAAAGATTGTAGTCTCATTATTGAATGATACTAAGACATA
>BQNB010130098.1:0-18997 GCA_026074375.1 Tanacetum coccineum | reverse complement strand
GTTGTCCAAATTGTTCTGTGATATTTAGACTTCGGCTGCTCCAAGCATATGACCGGAGACCGCTCTCAGCTCACCAACTTCGTCGCTAAGTTTCTCGGTACAGTAAAGTTCGGTAATGACCAGATTGCGAAGATCATAGGCTATGGTGATTATCAAGTGGGGAATGTCATAATTTCTCGGGTATATTATGTAGAAGGAGTAGGACACAATCTCTTCTCGGTGGGGCAATTCTGTGACTCGGATATCGAGGTGGCTTTTCGTAAACACACATGTTTTGTTCGTAATTTGGAAGGTGTTGATTTACTCTCAGGATCCAGGGGAACCAACTTATATACAATATCACTTAGAGATATGATGTCGTCCTCTCTAATATATCTCTTGTCGAAAGCCTCCAAGACTAAATCTTGGTTATGGCACCGCCGTTTGTCACACTTGAATTTTGGAGCTATCAATCATTTGGCTAGACATGGTCTCGTACGCGGTATTCTAAAGTTGAAATTTGAAAAGGATCATTTGTGCTCGGCTTGTGCAATAGGGAAGAGCAAGAAACATTCACAAAAACCCAAAGCTGATGACACCAATCAGGAGAAATTATTCCTTTTGCACATGGATCTTTGCAGGCCAATGCGTGTTCAAAGTGTTAATGGAAAGAAGTATATCCTCGTTATAGTCGATGACTACTCCGGGTTTACATGGGTAAAGTTTCTTGCATCAAAAGATGAAGCTCTTGATTTTATTATCAGGTTTCTGAAGATGATCCAAGTTATACTGAATGCAACTGATATACCCCGACACATTAAGTGACGCGCGGGATATTTAATTAGGACCCGGGATCGGGTTTTACTTGGGATTAAACCCAAAACATATACAATATTGTTGAACTATCAAGCCTGATTCCGATACTATTCTTATTACAAGTTATCTAATTGATTGAACGACGAACTAACATACATATATGAATGTACTTCATGTTCGACTACAATATTTAAGGCTAACAATCTCCCACGAAGTTGAGTCTGATGACACTCTTTCATGAAATCAATGAGTGAGAGTGTTTTGCTCGTTAGCCTCATGTGGTCTTGGTCCTTCTCTTTGTTCATTGTTGTACGCTTGTTCCTTCATGCTTTGTGATCTTGACTTTGAGCCTTTGACATTGTCTTTAACATCTATGCCATCTTGCGATCTTATGTCTTTTACCAACATTCTCATACTATGCCTCATCTTGAAAGCTTCAAACTCAGAGTTAGGAAAGTCTTTGTCTTTAAATCTGAAGCTTTCTTGATAAATTGTCTTTGTAAAATGAGCATGGAACATGTGGGTAATGAATCGATCTTTGGTTGATTGGGTTCGTATCACCACCGTTTTTAACCTGCCAGGTTTAGTTAGTGATACATCGAGAAAAATTGATTTGAAAATCAATCGACGTATTATACTTGTAAAAGCCGTTTTTGTAACACATCGGATGGTTTTCAGCTTTTTATCAAATTAATCAACAGTCACTTCATTTACTAGGACCAAATCGTTAATCCAGTTTTCACAAGTTTGATTCATATAGAATCTTGTACTTGTCACCTACCAAGAGCTTTGTTTGATGCTGACTCACAGCAGGATTTCCATCTTCATTGTGAATAATACTAATAGTATCACTCAATGTTCTGGGCAAATATCATAATGATATTCGTAGGATCCTTGTTATAACATCTTGTGTACAACTTAATGATGTTCAACAAGTGTTTGAATGGGAATGTGTCCTACGAGATTTAGAGTTGACTCTTGCTCTAGATCGATTAGTGCCTTTTGGTTTTATACTCGAGGTTTGTGGAGCGATTGCCACTATTCAATTTGAACGATCTCAAGTTGAGATGTCATAGATAACGTGTGTATCTCCATGACAAATGAGATAGTTTCTGTTGAGAGAACCAAGAAATGGCATGGGAAGGGTTGTTTATTGAATCACTGGGTCAAATGATATTGTTTTCAATGTCAGACAAATCACCTTGTGATTCTGACAAGATTGTTTGACCGGTTTTTGCCTTAAGTTTTTTCTGTGTGGAGGGGGCATTCTTTGTTTAAACCCTTTATCCATACATTCTTTTTAATTCTTTCATCGCATTCAATGCTTACCTAGACATCATTACTAACACCTTGTTGTGATTGTTCCAGTGTTAGCTCAATCTTATTCGGCATTATTCCACTAGTACATTCATCTCCAACATACTAAGAACTGTTTATTTCTAACTTTGGTATTTTCTTGGGTTGATCCTCCAGTTTCTGGTTGGATCATAGGATTGATTCCTAACCTAACCACCTTATGATACTGCAGAGATCCTGTTGTGAAATTAAGATGTTGTTGGGTATAAGATCGAACCATAAAACCCTTTCTTACTTTTTAGCACTTTGAGTCGATTAGATCATATTTTAATTACATTTTCTCCCCTTATTTTAAATAATAAACACATAGTTTTTAAAATACCTTGTGATTAAAATATGTCTTTAAAATTCTATAGGGAGAGAATATGATCAGCATGAATGGTTTGGAAACATTTTGATAATTGTTTTGGGAATACATTAGAATTTTGTCGTTGTTGACTGTAATCAAGGACATAAAACTTTGTTTTTCAAAAACTCCCCATAAAAATAGTTGACCAAATTAAAAAATAGTTGTACTTCTTGAAAATCATTGTGAGGGATGGAGTGTTGACACACAGTTTTGAAGATTAGTGAATTGTATCGAAAAATTCTTGAAAAAATCATGTTCTTCTTTTTGAAAAACCAAAATGTCTAGAGGACTTCTAATCTATCGGTAAGGGTAAGAACACTGAAACGTTACAACTATCCTTTTTCTTGGCTAAAAACCTATTGATTGTCTTGTAAGAAAGCTCAAGAGAGAAACGTTAATTTCTGTTGTGAGGATACGTTAAAATCCTTCCTTTATTTAACTTTCAAAAAGTCTGGGTTATGTATGATATTACACATAAGCCATTTAGAAAATTTAGAAAGACATGTTTTGTAACAATTTAAAACCTCTTCGCTCGAACTTCATTTACCACGCGTGTCAAATGTTAATCGACATTTCTAAGGCAGTAAATGTTATACGATTCCAGAGACATGTCGAGAAGCTTCTTTTTTGGAAATTTTCTGTATTTTCGGATTTTGTAATGTTTCTTTTTGATGTTTTATTTTTTTGTATTTTGCATTTCATCATAAATTATTTACACGGTGATGTTTGTTGATGTAATAAACCAGTCTCATTTGCCAGAACCTCTAGTTCCGCTGGAGTCAAACATCTCATACCAATTCATCTGACAAGATACTTAACCGATACTCAAGATGGGGCATTTCTGTAAACATGTCGCTAATGGTTTTATGTTTGTCCAAAAATATAATTCAATTATACAATTTTCAACATGTTCCTTATGAATTGATTTCGAGTATGGGGGTGCTTTGTTCGTGAATGTTGCACGGGGTTTCTGAGATTGGCTATGGCTGACTGGGATAGTGTCGCCATCATACAACGGTTATTTTGTTGTAGTTGAAGCCCATATTCTTTAAGTTGTGTCCTCATTTCTACATTACTTAAGCACAATTTACGATAACGTCTATTTACTCCGCCTTTGCTTGAAAGACTTGCAGTCAGTTAGGTTTTCGTTTCTTGACATCAACTTAACCTACGCTTTATCAACAAGGAAACTTATTCCCTCCAAAAGTTGCTTTTACGAGTATCAATGCATCCGACATGATCAACGTTTCTGGAAAATGCTGTTAGTTCAATGCCAGATCCTTTGGATACAGAGTCCTGTTAATGGTACACCTTTAGGTATTTATATAAAGATTCTTTTAACCCTCCTTGATGTGCTTTTATGTTGGTATGCTGATAATGTGCACAAATTATCAATACTGAGCTGCACTAACTCTGGATCTACTAGATGTCAAGTAAATGAGTGACCCAAGTTTACTAGTAATCAATTGGTTACAGTTTCTCCACTCAAGTCTACATCTAGTTGGGTTTTGTAGCCAATGGTTGTACACAATGGGTGGCAATTGTCCAATATTATGCTTTTTCAGAATTTTCTAATGCGTACTTGCCTGATTGATAAAAATTCCTTTTGGGGACTGGTGGATTGAAGTCCTAAAAAGAATTCATCTCCCTCATTAAAGGACATTTTAAAATCTACTGTGCATTAACTTTTCAAATCTTTTTGAATATTTAGGGGGTTTTTTTTTTTTTTTTTTTTGTGACCAAAAGTTCATATAATCAACGTAAATCTGCACAAGTGTAGGAATATCCTCCCACGTTTTTTATCTTGAATAGAGTTGGGATCAATTATAACTTTAGTAAAGCCTTTGGACTATCAGGAAGTTTGATGTTCATCGTACCAGGCTCTTTTTTTCGGAACTTGCACTTAATCCATACAAAGCTTTTCGTAGAAGGTAGACTTTTTCTAGATGATTTTGATCAACGAACCCTTTTGGCTGAACAACATAAACCTCCTCCTTCAGTGGACCATTAAGAAATGCCATTTTCATGTCCATCTGATAGATTGGAAAAGACTTGTGTGCTGCGTGGGCAACAAAAATCTAAAGTACCTCCAAGCGAGTAACGGGTGCAAATGATTCTTCAAAATCAATACCCTCTTCCTGCGCATAACCTTTAGCTACAAGTCGTGTTTTGTTGCGAATTACAGTTTGATCTTCATCCTTTTTGTTCTTCCATAACCACTTTAGCTTAACAATCATCTTGCCAAATAGTTTGTCGACGAGTTCCCAGACATGTAGTCGGTCGAACTGATGAAGTTCATCTTGCATTGCTTCGATCCATGCCGAATCAGCCATTGCCTCCTTGTATGTTCTTCGGTTCTACAAATACTCACACGTCAGAGCGCGAACTACACATTTAGGATCTATGGCAAGTTGTCATTTGTTTGTACTGGCTGGCTTGGATTTCCACGAACTTGTTCTAAGGGATGATCTTTGGTCCATCGGTAATCATGACTTTGTGGTTGAAATGAATGCACATCAGTATTATCAATGTTGCGTGAGGAAGACTCACCAATTTCTTGTACTCGTGTACAAAACAAATTGATAAATTCATCTTCTTGAAATGATGCATTCGGTGCTTGATCGTTTTTGTTTTCCTCAGCTTGAACATGTGTTAGATTGTAATATTCTTCAAGTAAAGTACTTAATGAGAAAATTCATCTTGCGTTTTGTGACGAATCGTTTCTTCTGTTTTGAGGAACAACATTTTATCTTGGAGGCACGGGGCCAGAGTTGTCATAATTTGACGCCTTTTTTCCTTAAGGAACGAGGCCTGAAGAGACATTTTCAACAGACATCTCTTGTCGTTGTGGTGCGAGGTCTAAACTGTTGTGGTCAGACATCATTTCTTTAATTTCAGCAAACTTAATATGAATGGACTCAACTATTAAGCGTGTTCTCTTGTTGTAAACACGATATCCCTTTGACTGAGTAGTATATCCCACCTTGTCTATGGATCCCCTTTTTCTTTCATCTTATCTAAATAGATATTTTCCCATTCTTCCTAGTTATGTAACAAATGCAACCAAAGATGTGAATATATTTTATTGAAGGTTTCCTGTCATTAATGATGTGATACGTCGTCTTTCCATGAGTCGATATGATGATTGATCTGTTCTAAGTATAGCATGCGGTTACAATCCTTCTTCAGCCCAAAGATAAATGGAAGCTTAGCAAGTGAAAGCATTGTGTATTCGAGCAGCCTCATCAGCGTGTACGGTTTGTCTTCTCGACACGCCATTCTGTTTAGGTGTTCGGGGAGTAGAAGTCTGATGTTCAATGCTTCTTCTTTGAAATTAAGCCAATGGAGTGTGCTTAGTTATAGACTTGGTGCCTCTTTCAGTTCAGAACAGTACAACCTGAGCTTAAAGATTGCATTGATTCATCATGAGAAAAGTCTTTGAGAACTTTTGGTGTTTCATCCTTGGATCGTTTAGAAAAAGAGTCCAAGTGTTATCGTGAATAGTCATCAACATTCACCAGAATATATTTCTTCCCTTTTATGCTTGCAACCCGCATTGGACCACATTAAGTCCATGTGAAGAAACATTAGCCATTCACTTTTAGAACTTGGTACGGGTTTTGTCTTGGCATGAACTTCTTTCTTGCTTTACTCATTTCAACAGATGAAACAACTGTTGATCATTGACACTATTCTCAACTTAGGCAAAGCCTGAACAAACATCTTTCTTTTGAGAGTAAGGTGATGTAATTGAAGTTTAGATAAGAAAGTCTTCGATGTCATAACCATGCTTGAGTTGGTGAAGCTTTAGCCATGAAACAGATTGGAATTGATGAAGTTGTTTCTTGAAGAGAAATTGTGTAGAGATCAGATCCACGATTACCAGTTAGTAAATTGTTTCCCTGAAAGATCTATCACAAAACAAGTAGATTCCTGAAAGCAACCTCCAAATCAGCATCACAGAATTGACCAACCGAGAAAAGATTGTGATTGAGGCCTTTAACGTAATAAACCTGTTTGATCGTGACATTTCCTTGAATCAGATCTCCATAACCAAGAATTGAGCAACAATTGTCATTTCCAAAAATGAATAGTACCCAGAAATTTCTCTACAAAATTACATAACAGCTTGAGATTGCCCGCCATGTGCTTTGTGCATCCAGAGTCAATAATGAACAGGATGAGTTGTATAATCTGCAAGAGAATTAGAGGACGATGGAACATTAGACAAATTGGATCCTAAGGAATTTGATATCTTTAAGACATTAGTTATCCTAGAGACAATGTCTATAGTGGGACTAATACTTGTTGATACATCATCTTTCCTGATCTTAGACATCCGTATCTTTTTGGTCCTAAGTGGCTTTGGTGACCATTTATATCCTGATGGACATCTCTTAGCTATCCACCATTTCCAATCCTGATTTGTATTCTTATACAACTCCTGATAGTAACTCTTGGATTCTGATTAGTGGTTATATGATGCATCTATTTTTTTTCTGGGGTGTTGCAACAGATTTGTTCGCTTTTCTTTGGTTTACTAGCCACTAATAAGACTACATTAGGCTTCTTAGTTCTAGCATTCAGTCTTTCCAAGTATTTTAGAAAAAACTCAAGCGCATCATGATTAGAATTAAACACACATTTTCTACATTCGGCACAAACAACATTCTATTCGAAAATTCTGGAATTTCTGAACTGTCAATTACACGCAGTATAGACTTTTGTTTTCTTCGAAATACTAGAATTTCCTGATGGTGGTCTTCTACTTCATTTCTTTTTTAACTTCACGTGACTATTGTTTGGCACGACCTTTCTTTAACTTGATAGCATCTTAAGCTGTGGTTGCTTAATAACTAGTAGTGTGAATTTATCCTGTAGATGTTAGACATGCTAAGGATTAGTTATTTCTGTAGAGCATGACGCAATGAGGTTCTCTGTTTTGTGTTTTGATGGTGGCAATTTTATACATTCATTGGATAAGCACATCAAATTCGAGTGTATTGCGGCTTGGGGTTTTTTTTGTCTATTTTGGGCAAATTATGTGAGGACTTGGTTAAAAAAACCATCTCGACACATTAGTTTTATTAACAGATTTGTTCATTTGAAAACTTCTATTTCAGGAGAATGAATTGAAAAAGGAGTCGGTTTCTTAAACTGAATGGTTTTGGAATTCCGCTTGAGCATCTTGGTTGTCGAACAACAGAGGGTTTATCAACTGTATGTTTCCACATACTTTACCTTTGCAATTTTCTCAATGAGGTTTTTCAATCACTTATCTGCTATGTTCTTGTCTTGCATTTGAGCTTTCAAATCTGTATTGCATGATATTGTTCATGTTCTTATCGACAATATCATTTGATCTATTTTCTTTGCAATTGACTTGTTATTCATTTTGATCTTACATTGTTGTGAAGCAAGTTTCAAGAGAAATCGAGTGTTTTTCAAGTTTAGAAAAAAGTTTTTAACAAATTATTATGAAATTCTTTGTTAACAGATTCACGTTCTGTTTTTGAAAGCTTTATTGCATGAATTCACATTCTTTGCACCTTTATGAAGTTACAATCACTTCGTAATTCAGCACTAAGCATTCAATCAGACAGGAGAATGCATAATTTGAAAATATAACATCTTAGGACACACACTCTTGAGAAGTAGCTCATATTACTGTTTGAAAAAATTCAGCCTTTTTTCAGTATTCAAGTTCGTCTATCTCTTTTTCTAGGATATTTAAGTACTCAAATCTTCATGCATTTCACGTTTTAAGTTCATGTTCAAAATGAAAGCTATCATTTTGTGTTTTTTATGGAAAGAGGCATTAATAAGGTTTTTATCAAAAGTTTCATATCATGAGCAGTTGGCACCCAAAAATAATCACTAGTATGTTTAAACCAAGCTTGATCAACAATTTCTCTAAATTGATTGATGTTAAATGTCATGTCGTTAAAAACTTGTCTACTTTTACTAATGGATTTCGAAACGGGTAGAAAGGCAACGTTTTTAGCAATGTTTGGTTTTGTTCTAACAAATGGTTTTCTCCACATTGTCTTCCTAACTTCTTTTGCGCGTTCCAACTGATAAAGATACTCCAGTGAGGGTGCTTTGAAAATTTCATAAAGACTATTCTGTTTAGTGTAATCATATGGTTTCACTGTGTCTTTATTCAATTTTGATCTACTCTTATTTGCAAGAGTCATGGTCTCTTCCCTATTAGGGGCAAATCTGTTTGCGAGATCAGAAGTATCATACGGGATCTCACACAAACAGGGCTTTTCAGATTGAGCTTTCTTGAGGTTACCTTGATAGCAAAGGTTGGTTTCTACCATTATATGGCAGAGACGACTTTGTGGTGCGAAACATACTGAATGGTCAGAATTGACTGATTACGAGTGTAAACAATTTCATTCAAAAACTTTAATTCTTTGTCCATTTGAATCATTTTGTCAATATCTTTTTCTTCCTTAACCTTTAAATCCGAAATTACCTTTGTTTTCTCTTTGAGATGACCTTCCAGTTGTGACCTTGTTAAAAGACTCTTTTTGACTAACTCGTCGTGTTTCTGATTAAGAACTAAAATTTCATAGGCTTTTGTTTTTAAACCTTCTTTAATTTCAATGTCTTTTAGAGCTAATAGTCCTAGAGTTTCATTTAAGTTTGTTTGAAGTATTTCATAATCAATCGCCCGGTCATTAAAGGCTTTGTACTTCTCAAACTCAGCCTGTTTGTTCTGAAGTGCAATCAGACAACTATCCCGACAACTAGTAGCCTCCCCTGGAGCCCTACTAGTCTCATCAAGGTTAGTTTTGCACTCTTCCAATTCTTGAGACAATGATGCGTTTGCTTTCTTTAATTGCTTTAAAATCGTTTTGTTTTCCTCAGTATCAAGAGTTAAATTTGCAATTTAAATTAGCAAGCGCTGCTACGCTCATCATACACATTCTGTAGCATTTTGGGTCAACCTAATTATCATATTAAATTTATTTGAGAATCATGAGTGACTTGCTATCATCCTTCTCCAAAACATATGTGTAATTATTGGGATTCAGGTTGCTACAGATTGTCGTCTTATCATTTGCAAACACATTTATTTTTCATCATGGTTTTGTACTGTTACCATGGCCCTGATCAGTAGAAACTGGATTCTTCAGGTAAGACCCTCCTAAATCTTTGCAATGAATTGGATTGACGTTTCCATTTCCTGTTCATCAATCTCTTCATCCGTGTCCTCTAGCCAATCAGGCTTGTTTTCTTTGCAGTGGAACGCTTGTTCCAGCTTGTTTGCACATCATCATCTTTTCCTTGTGATACGTGTAGTCTTTAACCCGCTTTGGCTTCCTGCATTCCTTTGCATAGTGCCCAAATCCCTTGTAGTTAAAGCACTGAATCCCATTCTGTTGCATTACCTGACTGCCTACAGTATCCCTAGCCCGAGCAACTGTCATTGTCCTTTGATTCCTAAACTGCCCTGACTGATTGTTGTTTTTATACCTTGGTGGGGTATCTTCAGTCTTGTTCTTGGAGTTTGAAGAAGTTCGAAGGTTGTTGTTGGTAGGTTTGTAGAGATTCTTAAAATACTTTGCAAGGAGTGCCAAATTCTTTTGCATTTCCTTATCCCTCTGAGCTTGTTCAGGATCACTGTCTTCATCAGATACTGACTCAGATTGAGGTGTAACTAGTTTGGCGATCTCTTTGCCTTTGTGTCTGGTAGATGAACTAGGTCTTGTGGAAGATGATGTTTCATTTGATCTTTAAGGTTTTGGTGCTTGATAGTAATTATCTGAATATGGTTGAGCAGCCACAAGAAGTGCTAATGATTTGCCACTTTGGCTTATTCTCTTTGCAAGATATCATTAAATTCTTTTGAATAACTGCTTCAGAATGTCAAAAAGGTTGTGATATGAGATGGTGTCTATTTCTTTTGATTGTTTGACAACCGTCACAAATCTTGACCATTCAGGCTGAAGTTGTTGAAGAAATTGAACATTCACTTGCATTGTTGTAACTTGCAAGTTGTTCCATTGATTCTCCATCAGTTTGTAAAACCAGGAGTAATAAGACTCCATTGATTCTCCATCACGAGAAGTAAACTTCCCAAATTCCCAGAACAGATTGGTCTTTACATCTTGTACATTCAATGATTCGCCCTGTTGTAGCCTTTCAATGGCGATCCACATTTCATTTGCTGTGTTGAATGCATCAACAGTTGAGTAAATTTCATCTCCAATACCAGTTAAAAGCAAGAAAATTGCTTCTTTTTCAGACTGAAAGTGTTCTTTGTTTTCTGGAGTCATGTTCAATATTGTCTCTATTGATGTATGTTGCGAAACTGCAGGATGACCTTCCCTTGCTGCAACAGCTTGAACTAATACAGTGGTTGGCACATAGGGACCATTTAGTATGCTCTTCCTTAGTCCCTCACCATTTATTTTCGTATCAATGTACCATAGAAAACGTGATCTTATTCGGTTGAATATCATTCTGGTCCAAGCATTGGTGGACGGATCTTTTGAACTAGCTGCATATGATATTTTTATGGCATTTGAACTATCTGTCGAGGATGTGTTGATGGGATGTAGGTACTTGATGAAATGCATGTAATGAATTATGAAGTGTAAAAGTTTTTTTTGTTGGATCTTAAGTGGATATGATGTGATTGAAGTTGTGGTCTTGTATGCAAATCAAGTTCACGGGATTTTACACGTCTAAGATTAAAATCGATAAATGATTTAACGGGATTTTACAAAATCAATAGAAAATCGTAAATGAATAATCGTTTGTGTTAATGGTTTGTTTGTTGTTTGATTAGTCCTTTAAGTCCTTTGTTTACGGTTTTAATTTGATGATTTGATATGTTTGATTAAGTGTCGATTCTAATTCCAAAGTCCAAAGATGACTAATAAGAATTTTACTTAATTTAATAAGCAAACCGCCACCATGAATGTGGGCCAAACCGCCGCTAAGATAAGGCTCAAACCGCTGCCAGTATTAAATCAAATCGTCGCCTGAAATAGTTATCAAACCGCCGCCTATTATTTTATTGCAAACCGCCGCCTGTTTTGTCTTAGCCAACCGCTGCTTGAATTTTTTATTCAAACCGCTGCCAAACTCAGACAATTAAACCGCTGCTTAGTTTAACAACTCGCCGTCTAATTTTTTATTCAAACCGCCGTGCATTTTGACTTTTTCCTAAAAAACGTGGATCTTGTCTGTCCTTTCTGTCAAACCGCCGCTTAGAAAAATACTTAAATAAGCAACCCACCACGAAGAAAAGTAGGACGATTTGAGCCAAAATAATCCAAACACACTTTTTACCCACGAATTAAAGCTAAAGCATGTACTATCAAGTGTCTATAAGAAGATTAATCACACTATAACATGTATTTCTTTGTGGATCATCAAAATGAAGCAACTCTCCACGAAGAACACAAAAAATAATTCGAACCTTATAGCTTTGATTTTGATCTTGAGCCTTGTTAATCACTTGTAATAGCAACAATACTACTTCCTTAGCATGTAGAACAAGAAAAACACCAAGATTAACCAACCAAATAAGCTCAAAAAATAATTTTGAGCCGTGGGGTGTTTGGTTCAAAATAAGCCACGAAAATTTGATCTTTTTAACCACAAGAATCAACCACGAATCCACTTAGGCTCTGGTACCAATTGTAGGATCCCGATTAACACTACCACTTCATATAATGAACCACGAATCGAACTAGAAAAGAGAATGGGAGATTTCTAGAGAGAGAAAGAAGAGAGAGGGAGTTGAGAGAGAAAAGAGAAAGTAAAATATTATAAATGAAATCAACCCCCTTTTCTAAAGTGGAAAAGGTGCTTATATACCCCGACATATTAAGTGACGCGCGGGATATTTAATTAGGACCCGGGCTCGGGTTTTTGCTTAGGATTAAACCCGAAACACTATTAATATCGAGTTTTACTATCGAGCCGATCTCCCGATACTATTCTATGACACGTATAACTAATTGATGACCGAGTACTAACATTACATAATGATAACGAATTAATGTTCGAAAAACTTCAATATTTTGAGGCTAACACTTCTGCACATGGATCTTTGCGGACCAATGCGTGTTCAAAGTGTTAATGGGAAGAAGTATATCCTCGTTATCGTCGATGATTACTCCAGGTTTACATGGGTGAAGTTTTTGGCATCAAAGGATGAAGCTCCTGATTTTATAATCACGTTTTTGAAAATGATCCAACGAAGATTGAATGCTTCTGTCAAAAAGATCCGTACTGATAATGGAATTGAGTTTGTTAATCAGACTCTGCGAGATTATTATGAGAGCGTCGGCATTTCTCATGAAACCTCGGTTACGAGAACTCCACAACAAAATGGTGTTGTAGAAAGGAGTAATCGTACTCTTGTTGAAGCTGCTCACACTATGTTGATCTATGCAAAAACTCTGTTGTTCTTATGGGTTGAGGAAGTCGCTACTGCATGTTACACCCAAAACTATTCCATTGTACGCCTTAGACATGGAAAAACTCTGTATGAGCTTCTACATGACAAGAAACCTGATCTATCATATCTTCATGTAATCGGTGCACTATGCTACCCAACTAATGATAGTGAAAATTTGGGTAAACTTTAAGCCAAAGCTGACATAGGAATTTTCATTGGCTATGCACTCAAGAAAAAGGCATACCAGATTTACAACCGACGAACTAGAAGAATTATTGAAACTTGCCACGTTGATTTTGATGAGCTGACAACAATGGCTTCTGAACAATTCAGTTCAGGACCTGCACTTCATGAAATGACTCCTGCAACACCCAGTTCAGGACTCGTTCTAAACCCTCCTTCTCCAGCACAGTTTGTACCACCAACAAGGAAAGAATAGGACATGGTATTTCAACCAGTGTTTGATGAACTCTTCAATCCTCCAGCAAATATTGACTCTTCAGTTCCTGCAGATGAGATTCGTGTTCCTGTAGTAGAAGCCCAAGCTCCTGTTGAGTCAACTGGTTCACAATCCTCAATAACTATTGATCAGGATGCACCTTCTACAAGTACTTCTCAAACATCTACTCAACCACAATCCAAGAAATTCCTTTCGGTGCTGAAGAAGAGAATCATGGTCTTGAGGTGGCACACATGAGTAACGATCCGTATTTTGGTATTCCTATTCCAGAAATCATTTCTGAAGAATCTTCTTCATCAGATGTTATTCCTACCATTGTGCACCTAGACACTCCAGTCTCCGAACATATCTCAAGATGGACTAAAGATCATCTTTTGCAATATATCATTGGAGAACTTTCAAGACCGGTTTCCACAAGACTTCAGCTTCATGAACAAGCCCTCTTCTGTTATTATGATGCATTTTTAACCTTAGTTGAACCACTTACAAAGACGCTCTCACTTAATCATGTTGGATTGAAGCAATGCAAGAAGAGCTTAATGAATTCGAGCGTCTTGAAGTCTGGGAACTTGTTCCACGACCAGATAAAGTGATGGCCATCACTTTAAAGTGGATCTACAAGGTGAAACTCGATGAGTTGGGTGGTATCTTAAAAATAAGGTCGGTTTGATTGTCTGTGGATATCGTCAAGAGGAAGGATTGATTTTAAAGACTCCTTCGCTCCAGATTATCAATGACTCGAGGCTGTTCGAATATTATTGCATATTGCTGCTCACATTAGAATATGATCGTCTACAAATGGATGTGAAATACGAGAATTCTTGAATGGCGTTTTACGCGGGAAGAAGTTTATGTTAGTAGCAAGATGGGTTTGTGGATTGTTTTAAACAATACATAATCATGTGTACTGTCTGAAGAAGGCTCTTTATGGGTTAAAACAGGCTCCTCGTGCATGGTACGATTTGTTGTCGTCATTTCTTCTCTCAAAAGGATTCTCCAAAGGCAAAGTTGATCCCACATTGTTCGTCTGACGTGAAAGCAAAGACATCCTCCTGGTATAAATTTACGTTGATGATATAATCTTTGCTTCCATAACTACTGAACTTTGTGACCAATTTTCTAAGATAATGTGTTCAAAATTTAAGATGTCAATGATGGGCAAAATCTTATTTTTTTCTAGGACTATAGATTTCTCAAAGTCCCAGAGGCATCTTTCTTAATCAGTCTAAATATGCTCTTGAATCACTTAAAAAATATGGTATGGAATCTTGTGACCCCATGGACACTCCAATGGTGGAGAAGTCCAAACTGGATGGATAAGGGGATACACCTAGGCGATAAAGCCCGTTGAGTCATACACTTTTTAGTGTGGGCTTGGTTGGCTCCGGTTATGGTATCAGGTATTACTGGTGTACCGCGGTTTCATTGTTGAGGTTGGCATGTCCCCCTCTGTGCTCTGTGTATCTGGAATACGGTCCCGTCCGATTTGAAAAGCACTGGAGGGGGTTATGTTTCTTGCGGTTATGGTATAGAGGTAACAGGTCGAATATGGGAAAACTATGTTCTCCTTAAGGTTGAGGGTGTGAATCTTTAGGTGGTGGACTAGTGGCGGCGTGAACGGAGTGCGAGGGGGCATTAGAGTAGTGGTACCGTGGAAGGAGGTTGGTGGCTTTGGCGGGGTTGTTACACTGAGTGTCGAGGGGTTGAGGGGAGGATTTTGTCCGGCAGGGAGGGTAAAAAAATAAGCATTGCGAATTATCCAGTACGGAAAAGCTGAATAATAGCCTTGGTTGTCGGCTGGTTAGTGCTAAAGTCCACTTTGGATGAGTTCTATGCGCCACACTTAAAGGATAGAAGAGCTCAATGAATTCGAGCGTCTTAAAGTCTAGGAATTAGTTCCACGACCAGATAAAGTGATAGTGATCACTTTAAAGTGGATCTACAAAGTAAAACTCGATGAGTTGGGTGGTATCTTGAAAAATAAGGCTCGTTTAGTTACTCGTGGATATCATCAAGAGGAAGGAATTTATTTTGAAGAATCCTTCGCTCCAGTAGCAAGACTCGAGGCAGTTCGAATATTCCTCGCATATCGAGTATCAATTGGCAAACATCTTCACGAAGGCTCTATGTCGAGAGAGGATTGAATTTCTTATTAACAAGTTGGGAATGAGATCGTTTACTCCTGAGACTCTAAAGGAACTGGCAGAAGAAGCAGAAGAATAGTGGTGGTACCTATTCTTGTATCCTGTATATAATGTGCATATATTAAACCATAAAAAGACAAAAAGATTTTTCATTTTTATAAAAAAAATTCAAAAAGAAAATACAAGAATATAAAACTAGAAAAACAAAATACAAAATTAAAAAAATCAGAAAATATAAAAAGAGGTAATAATGGCATGTCTACTGAAAATCGATAACATTTACGGTCTTAGAAATGTCATTTAATAATGATACAAGACTGTAAATGAAGTTCGAGCAGAAGTTCAAACGTTTTCAAAACATGCCAAAAAAATGGCTTGCTATTATTTCAGATAGCAACCCGGTCATCATCTTAAGGCAATTATTCCATCAAAAAGGAAACTTGACCTCTCAACGGGAATTTATTCTTGGGCATGGTCTACTTTATGACCATGCAAAGGCTTGTGCTTACTTTGCAGTACAACCCGTGGTATCTATGTTTTCATGAGTGTACGCTTCAGTGCGCTTATGATGTAAAATAAGAGAAATCTTATTTTTGTTGTTGCTTTTCATAAAACAATAACTTTCAGAAAGTCATCAGAAATCATTTTCAAAGACATTCAACCACTCAAACATCGAATACAGCTCTTTAAATAGAAAACGGCTCACTGTTTGAGGGGGAGAAAATGTCAAATATCTTCTTTAATGAGTAAATCAGTTTGTGATCAAAGAAAAAAGGTTTTAAACAATAACGGGTCAATTACTAAAGGGGAGTTAATTAATTTTAACTTACGTGAGCCTTACATATTAGGTGTTTACTTAGGGACTTATCTGAAAAATAAGTTGCTATGTGTTCGATAGTTAAAACATTAGGGACTTAAGTTTGTCCATTTTTAAACTTTGAATAATCCTGTGAAGTACTTAGGAAAATGCTCAAGTAATGAAAGAATAAGGGGCATGTGTGCCAAGACTCAAAAGTCTCAACTACAAACACCCCTTTGACTGAGTTGATAAACACACAGACAAACACACTTATAACTTTTCTCTCAACCCATTTCGCTTCATAAAATCAAGAACATCATCGAACCATTTTCAAGACTTAAGGTATAATAAGAATATGTTCCACTCACTCTATACGTCATTATTCTCAAAGGAATTAGAGTTTAACTCAGTTTTGAGCTCGAAATCCCTAGAATTCATTCTAGGGTTCTTGAAATTCAAAAATGGATAAAACCTTAAATTGATTGAGGGTTTATGTGCGTATAAGGTTGAGGAATACTCGTTTGAAATAGTTTTGTATATTGTTAACTCATGATGGTGCTATGCTTGATTCTTGTATGCATAAAATTGGGTTTTGGGTAGAAAATGAAAATGGTTAGTGGGTTTGGGTATAAAATGTGTTTGACACCATTCTTCTATGCATTTAAACCCTCAGTTTCATTACTTATATGTTGATAATTGATGAAATGCGTAAATAGTTTGAATATGTACTCGTTTTGGGTCATGTTTGACATTTTTGTGGTTACTTCATGTTATAAAAGATTATGTGAAGCCTATGAATGTTATGTATGCTAATTGTCTGATAAAAGATGCTAAAATCATAGATTTGAAAATTGAAGGATTTTCACTGAAGGAGGCGAAATAGTCCCTCCTTTCAGGAGGCGAAATAGTCCCTCCTTCAGGAGGTGAAATAGTCCCTCCTTTCAGGAGGCGAAATAGACCATTCGCTTTAGGAGGCGATTTAGTCCTCTCCTTTAGGAGGCGATTTAGTTATTCCCCTTTAGGAGGCGATTTAGTCCTTTCCCTTTAGGAGGCGATTTAGTAATAGGGAAAATAAAAAGAAAGCAAAATTGTTAGTATGTTTATGTTTTATATGTGTTACAACAGATTATTGATAATTTAATCATTCATAATATGTTAAGTGTCTTTCAAAATCAGAATAGATTGCCATATAGTGTAATATATAAACTTGGTTATATATAAATTGTATTGGACATCTTTTAGCAGAATCATGACAACTCGTGCTCATTAAATCACTAAAGTCACTAAAGACAATGCTCTCGTGGCTCTAGAGAATCGTCAAGAGATTGGAAAGTGTAACATGCGGATTGATCCAAAGATGAAAAGACCAAAAGAAACAACCTATCAAGTGGTATTGGATGCTCTCGCACTCACAACGTGCTATCCGGCCTTCATGATCACAGCTGATGTCCCTATCATTTATATGCATCAGTTCTGGGACACTGTGCATAAACACGGTTCTTTATATCGGTTTAAGATCGATAATCGGAAGTTTGCTATTGATGTTGAAGTATTCAGAGAAATCCTCGATATCTGCCCCAGAATTGAAGGTCAATCATTCATTGATCCTCTGTTTGAAGAGGAAGTTCTAGCCTTTTTTAGACATTTTGGTCACACTAGAGAGATCAAGTACCTCACTGACATCACTGTTGATCATTTTCATCAACCATGGAGAACATTTGCAGCTATCATCAACAAATGCCATCTGGGAAGGTATCTGGTCTTAACAAAATACGTCTCTCCAGAATTCAGATTCTATGGGGCATGTTCTATAAGAAGAACATAGATTTTATTGATCTTATCTGGGAGGATTTGGGGTATCAGATAGAGAACAAAGATGCTTAAAAAAATTAAAATAAAAAAAAAAGACAGACAAGATGTACTACCCAAGATTCACCAAGGCTATCATCAGTCACTATATCAAGCAGAATCCTTCTATCTCTTTGAGAAACAAGCTTTTCATGCACACTGCTAGGGATGACACTATATTGGGTATTCTGAAGTTTGTCTCCAAGAATGAAGATGTGCAGGTTTATGGTACTCTCATCCCTAAAGTGATGACAAATCAAGAAATGCTGAGTTCTGAATCATTTCAGACATATTATGCCATTGCCACTGGTGTTGCACCTCCAAAGATAAAGAAACATAGAAAGGCTGATTCATTTAAGTCATCTAAGGAAACTCTCACTAGGAAATCTCCAAGAATCAAGAGATCTGCCAAAGTATCTCCTGTTAAGTCGAAGAAGAAAGCTCCAGTAAAGGCGGATACGGGCAAAAGTCTGACAATTCCCTCTGATGTCGCAATGTCTAAAGAATCTCAGCTTAAAGAGGCTCTAAGATAAAGTAAGCAAGACGTTCACATTTCTCAAGCTAGTGGCTCAGGTGCTGGTATAGATGAAGGAACTAGTACTATACCAGGGGTTCCTGGTGTACCCAAAGTCGACTCAGAAAGTGAAGTAGAGTCCTGGGGAGACAGTGATGATGAAGATGATGTTGATATAGATAAGTCTGACAATGAAAGTAATGATGATGATGATGATGGTGATGACAATGATGATGATGGGAATGATGATGCTGATGATGATGATGAACAAAAGGACGAATTTAGAAGAAAATGTTGATATAG